>PVJA010011851.1:6007-53614 GCA_004027025.1 Myocastor coypus
GGGGGGGGGGGGGGTTGGGGTGCTCCTGACCTGCAGAGTTCGTGTTTCCCATCCCCAACACTTTTCTTTCTGCGAGGATTATTGACATGTTGGGAGCCGGGTATGGTGGCACACACCTGTAATCTCAGCACTCAAGAGGCTGAGGCACAAGGATTGTTGCAAGTTTGAGACAAGCCTGGCCTGCAAAGAGAGCTCAAGGGCAGCGTGAACTGCATAGCGAGATCCTGTCTCAAAAGGACTCCCCCACCCCGCCAAAAGAAATATATATTTTAAAAAATGCATGTTAGAAAGCAAGGTTTCAGGTTATTTTATTATACTTGTTTTCCAGTTTTACTGAAGTAAAATTGACAGCAATTGCATGTGTTCAGGGTATACTCGATGATTCCACACGTATACATCGTGCAGTGATTGCCACAACCAAACTAATGCACACAGCTGTTGCCTCACATAGATTCCCTACTTTGTGCATATAACGCGCACACCTGTGATCCATATCTGCAAGCAAGCAATGTAGAACTAACAGTAGTCATCAGGCTGTGCGTTAGATCCTCCGAACTTACTTGTAACCAAAACTTTGAGCCCTTTCGTCAGTGTCTTATCATCCCACCTTCTCCCACATTCTACTCTCCGCATCTATACTTTTTTTTTTATTTATATATTTGGTACAGGGTTTTACTACACATCTCAGACTTGTGATCCTCCTGTTTTCAGCCTCCCCAGCGCTGGGATTACAGGTGTGCGCCACCATGCCTGGACTCAGTTGTTGGCTCAGTGTGCCTAGGGGCAGGGCTGGCATGGCATGGTGGACCAGGGATAGAACTCTGGTCCCTGTGCTTGCCAATCCACATCTATAAGTTTGATCTTTTAGGTTCTGTGCAAGTGGGATGAGTGTCATTAGTGTAATGTTTTCTAGATCCATTTGTGTTTAGTAAAGAGTAGAGTGGAATTTCCTTCTTTCTTAATGATTGAATAGTATATTATTTATAATTCTTCTGTTATTTATGATGGACAATTGAGTTATTTCTATATCTTGGCTATCATGAATAACTGCACATTGTTTTACTTTTAGTCATAGTTCCTTTTTTATGTACTTGGTAAGGGTCTGCAGGGTCTACAGGGTCTTACCACGTAGATCAGACTCAGAATTATTCTCCTGTTTACAGCCTCCCAAATGCTGGGATTATAGGAGTGCAATAGCACACCCAGTCTCAATTGCCATCTCAGCTTGCCCTGGGGGCTTGGCCAGCACCACAGGCTTGTAGATTGAATCCCAGCCCCTGCACCTGCTTGCAAGTGCTTTAATCCACTGAGCTATCTGGCAGTCTCACAGTTCCTTTCTTAAAGGAGCAGGAACTTGGGCTGGGGATATGGCTTGGCAGTCTAAGCGTCTGTCTGGCCTGTGCAAGGACCTGGGTTTGAAACAGGCATGGTGGCACTTTCCTGTGATCCCAGAGGAGGATCACTACGAGTCTGATCTGTGTAGTGAGACCCTGTAGATCCTGTACTAAAATACATAAAAAAAAAATCATCTTAGGAAAATCTATGAGAAAGACCTGTGTGGCTGTTTAGTGAGGCATGAGTCAAAATAAACTTTACATGAGAACGCAGTTGTTTGGAACAGTTGCTTCCACATAGAAATGAAAACAAGGAGGGAGGCAGTGCTCAGACTCAGTCAGTGCAGAGTAGACCATAGAGCTGACTGACCTACGTCTGGCTGCTGTGCCAGCAGGTGGCACGGCCATATCCTTCTCCTGCGGGGCTCTCTCTGGCAGCTGCAGCTGGGGTCAAGGATTTTAGTTCAATATAAAATGCTCAGGAATTTCAGAGAAAGCAGCTGCTAGGTATACTGGCCTAAGAGAAAGGCTGCATAGCTACCTGATAGGCTGAGCAGGAACAAGGGGTGGGCTGGCTGGTCATGATGGCGTATGCCTAAAATCTCAACACCTGCGAGGCTGAGGCTGGAAGAATGCTGTGAATTTGAGGCCAACCTGAGCTATATGGTGAGGTCAAGACCAACTGGATTACCGTATCTGAAAAAAAAAAAAAAAAAAAAAGTGTGTGGAAAAGATCACACCGACTAGCATATGGGTTTTTTTTTTTTTTTTTAAAGAGACTGAGTCAGCAGGTGAACTTTGAGCCCTAAACAGAAAGTACCTTACAAGACTTGAGTGTGGACCAAATAGTGACAGCCATGATGTTTGTCCTCAAGGGTATGCAGTGTAGATGTGGGGCAGTATACTCTAACCAAAGTAAATATTTTGGAAATCAAGCAGATATGGAGGGCTTCTGCCAAGCTGCCAATTTGGTGGTCGCCTGCCCACTTCTGTTCCTGGACACCAAGGCCAATGATGCTTGCACATGCATGTCGTTGTCTTGTCGTAGAGGTAGCGATGATTAACATGCCTTTCCTACTTTTCCTGTCTAAAGTAATATCTTTCATTTCTAGGGATCACCAAGCTGTCTTTGCATTTCATCTCAGCACTTAGTAGCAATTCTGATATTCGAGTATATATCTTGCTTGTTATCTGCAATCTCCCTTAGAGTATAAGCTCTATGTGGGCAAGAACTTCATTTTCCCCACATTAAGGGCAGTGTTTGCTATTGTCAGAGGAAGGACTTTGGAAATCTGACTTGTGTCAGGAACTATGCTCATTGTTTTAGGGTTATTATCTCATTTTAACTCAAGAATGTGATGTAAGTACTGTCCTATTTTACAAATGATGAAATGAGGGTGCAATGAGATTAAGAAAATGATCCAGGGCAGGTGGGGGAGCTGGAATTTGAATGGTGGATTGACCATGAAGCCTTTACTGCTATCTTGTTCAACTTTTCTTTCTTCTGCAGGGTCCAGGGACATGGCTAGAAAGGCTCTCAAGCTTGCTTCATGGACCAGCATTGCTCTTGCTGCCTCTGGGGTTTACTTCTACAGCAACAAATACTTGGACCCTAATGACTTTGGTGCTGTCAGAGTGGGCAGAGCAGTGGCTACGGTAGGTTTCTCTCATTTTGGAAGTAGCAGAGGAACAACAGTATTACCTGCAGGTGTACCAACAGAAGGGCATGCAGGTCATACATGCATATTGTTACATGTGCCACAACTACATAGTTGCATAGACATGGAGATGTATTCTCATTCCTCTGCACATAACCTCTGCACATCCTGTGGCTGAATAGAATGTGATGTGTGAGGTCTCTCCTGAAGCTTTACATTTTAGCTTGTCTATCTTATTATAGTGATAATTCCTAGGGGCAGTGAGTTCTTCTCAGCAGATGCAAGGAAAGATTTTGTGGAAAGAAGACTTTGCAGATTAAATTCTGCCAGCAAGTTTGGTGCTGTGCTAGTGAATCAGTGTGAATGTTTCCATAGTGCTTTCCATGTGCTATGGCATGCGTGCTGTGGGTTTGCCACCACTGCTGTGGAATAGCCAAGCCCTGAAAGAGTTGGAGAATCTCCTTGGCTCCTCAAACAGAAAGAGTGAATCCAAGTTAAATATGGGATCTTTAGAGCTTTTCTCCAGTGGCTCAATAGCATCATGGTCCTGGTGTGATCATGTTCTCCTAATTCTACAGATAGCAAGTGTCCCAGAAATTGCTATGGAATTGCTGCACGAGTGAGTATATTGTCACATGCTAGATGCTTTCTGCCCTCCTTTATCTTATTTGGGTGTTGTCTGATTATTTCCTTAGTGCTTGGTGCTACTGAATGTCCTGTTGAGCACAACTCAGAGGGAAGCCTACTGACATGTCACCTGTGCTCCAGGCTGAGCTGAGCTTTGGAATTGAGATGGACAAAGTGGCTTTGGATAAACAGGCTAGGAGAGAGGAAGCAATTCCTAGACAACAGCGATCATTGTCTTATGAGCTTTTTTTTTTTTTTTTGTGGGACTGGGGTTCAAAATCTTATCAATTTTGATGGGTAGAAATAAATGGTCCCACCTAGACCCATCTTTGAAGGAGCTTCTGTTTAGCCTTAAAGGAGTTGAGACTGAGCTCTGAAGGGGTCTCTGGCCATGGAATATACACAGGAATGGGTTAAAAAACAATCAATTAAGAACCACACGTGTCAAGATGACAGCTACAGTCAGATACAGAAGTGAGCACTGGGGCTGGGAATCCGGGTGAATGTCCCAGTGAAAGAGGGCTTAAGTGGAATATAGAAATATAGAGATGAGACAACTTATGTACCTAAACAGAAGGAAGAGAGGAGGGTGTCAACTGGTGCCTTATAAAACAGTGCTAAGCTATGGATTTTTTAAAGGGCTCTGGTACATTCTTTTTTCTTTCTCTCTCTTTGTTTTTTTTTTTTTTTTGCAGAACTGGGATCAAACTCAGGATCTTGCACTTACCAGGCAGGAACTTGTGCCCCTGAGCTATCTCCCTGGCTCCAAACGAGGTGGCTTTTCTCTTTTTTAAAATTTTTAAAAATTATTTTATTTTATCTTTTGGCTCTGGTACATTCTTCACAGTGGCCTGGGGATTGCTATTTAATGAGTATATGTTGAATGGAATTATGCTTCAGAGAGTGCAAAGAATCATTCTCTAATATAAATCTTGTAAGCTTCTTAACTTCTAGGGTTCTCAGATGCTCAGTTCTGAAATTGAGCTTTGGATTAGATAATCCTTAAGGTTCCTCCAGGCCTGAGATATCTAGGAATTTGTACTTCTCTGATTGACCAAGGATAAGGGAACCTGTTCACAAACTTTATGTGGTTGAACCAAACATAAATATAGGATAATGTGTATTTGTGGTATTCTTATTTTAAGAATAATGGCACTCATTCAATTTAGTATTTATTGAGATTCTGCTCATGTTCCTGACAGTGTAAATGTACCGGAGGTACAGTGAAGAACTGAAGCATCAGCCCTTGTGTTTATAGAGCTTCAATTCAGAGACCTCATAAGCAAGGAGGCAAATGAGCAGGAAACTTTCAGGTGGCAGATTATTATTATAAATAATCAGAAGTTCCTGGTGGATAGGGGCAGCATTAGCAAGACCTTTTGCAGAGGTGGCATTTGCACTGAGCTGTGAATGCTGGGAAAAAGTGGCTATGCTCCCAGGATGGGGCATGTGAGGGTGAACTGGTACTTTCTGCATTTCTGGTAGCCGTTGTGGGGCCTACAGCTGCAGGGCTTTGGTATCTGCATGCTAAGCTTTCCCTTCCTTTCTCCTCACAGACAGCTGCCATCAGTTATGACTACCTCACCTCCCTGAGGCACGTCCCTTATGGCTCAGAGGAGTACTTGCAGCTTCGATCGAAGGTAAGGGAACAGTGGTGCCTATCTCAGCCTGGACAGCCAGCAAGCTTCCTTGGGCAGTTGGAGGCGAGCAGAGGGGTATTGAAATGGGGGCTGCTGGCATGGGGCTTGGAAGGAAGGAAATGGGGCTAGCTCCTTCTGCAGTGGAGGTGTTTTAGTGCCTCACAGTGGGACTGTCAGGTTATATCAAGCTGGATCTCTTGATGCTGAGATTGTTATCTATGAGGTGCTGGCTCAGAGGCTGGTGTGTGTTCCTGGTCAGGGCAGTTGTGCAGGAAGTCTCAAGAGGGATGTGTATATTCTATTCTTGATAATTTTTTCTCCTCTTTTCCTTTCTTCTCTCATTTTTCTTCAGTCCTTATTTTATTATTTTATTCTAAGAGAGGGTCTTGCTGTGTATACCAGATTGGCCTCAACTTTACAATCTTCATGCCCCTGAGTAGCTGGGATTACAAGCATGGATCACCAAGCCTGTGGGTCTCTGACAACTTTTTAACTGCCTTCTTAGCTAAAGTCCAACTGAAGGAGATGAGCTGCTATTCTGTCCTTTGAAAGCCACTTGGAGATTCTGTTAGAGATACTGTCAATCCTGTGTTCTGTGTGCTCACTTGGAACCAGGTGCTTGATTTAGATGCTATATCCAGATACCCTAGAGTCAGGATCAAGCAGGTGGACATTTTTGTGGGTTGCAGGTTGAGTCTGAAGTCAAGTATAGATACTTTTGACTCTTCCAGAGAGTTTTGGAAAGACCGTGTTGTCCTTGCCTAAATGGCCCCCTCAGCCTGGAATGCTTCTTTGCCCCTTAGAAAATTCCTTGTCATCCTTTTAGACTCACCTCTGAGATGCTTTCCCTCTTCGACATCCTTTGTGCATGTGACAATTGTTCTTACAATCTGTATTTAAACTTCTCATTATGTAAATTTCAACCATCCACAAGAATAGATAAAATAGTATCATGAACCCCTTTGGAGCAGCCATCTAGCTTGAGAAACTCAATTTTTTTTTTGGGGGGGGCTTTTTTTGAGACAGGGTCTCGCTATGCATTTCAGGCTGGCCTTGAGCTCACTTTGGTAGCCCAGGCTGGTCTCGAACTCATAGCGATCCTCCTGCCTCAGCCTCCCAAATGCTGGGATTACAGGTGTGCACCACCACACCCGGCGAAACTGTCAATTTTTAATTTGTCATTTGTTCCTTTATTCAATGGATGTGTCCCATTGGCTTTCCTGATGGGAACTCAGTTTCCCTCATTGATGGAGGAGCTGAGGACCTTGCTGTTGCTGAGGATAGTTGTAGTACTTTTTGGGGGAGCCCCACTTCTTACTTTGAGCTTAGCTTCCTGGCTTCAGTTTACATCCCCCAACCTGCTAGCATAGATCCTTCATATTGCTGGCACAAACTTTCTAGCTTCCACTGTTGACCTTTGGGCCTTCCCAGCACAGATCTGTGAGACAAGACTGCATAAAAGATTGTCATGAGCTCTAGGCCTCATTTTTTTTTCCTCTCCGTGGGACCGGGTTTTGAATTCATGACCTTGCACTTGCTGGGCAGGCACTTGTGCCATGGAGCTATGTCCCCGGTCCCTGATTTGTTTTTTATCCAGTTAGTATTTTTTTTTTCTGAAATATTTTACTGCAAATCCCAGGCACCTTATTATTTCATCTATACTTTAGTATTTAACATATATTAAATCAACTTATCTGTATTTAACAGATAAGGACTTTTGAAAAAATATAATCATGATACTAAGATTATACTCAGGAGAGCTTGAGGACCTGGGTTTGATCCCTGGTACCAATACCATATGCTGTGCCAGCCCAAAACCAGGCATGGTGGTTCATGTCTATAATCTCAGTGGTGCATGTCTGTATCTCAGCCTGGGGAGGCTGAGATAGGAGAATTGTTACAAGTCTGAACTGCACAGGGAGACCCTGTATCCAATTAGAAAAAAAAAAAAAAAAAGATTAGCATTCTATCCAGTCATGGTATCATGCACTTATAATCTTAGCACTCAGGAGGCGGAGGCAGGAGAGCACAGTGAGCTCCAGGCCAGCCTGGACTGCAAGTGAAACCCTGTTCCAAACCGAACCGAACCGAACCGAAAAAAAGGAAAAAGATTAGCAATTCTTTAATAATCTCTAATAGCTAGTTCTGTTCAAATTTCCTTTAACACTAGATTTTTAAAAATAGTTTCATTATGGATCCAACAAGGTACATGCATTATATTTGGTTGACATTTCTAAATCTTTTAAAATCACATAGCATTTCCTCTTCCTCCCTTCCTTTATTTTTATTGTCTTTAAAATTTTTGTTTTATTCAGCTATTTGCTTGCTGAAGAAACCAGATCATGTTTTATAGAATTTTCCACATTCAGGATTTGGCTGATTGCATCCTCAAAGTGTTGTCTAATGGAAAATATGTTTAAATGGCACATAATTTAAAATGGATAATATTTGAAATAGACAAAATGACCCTCCTACCCTTTTTTCATATACTCAATTTTCCTCCCAGGAGGCAATCATTATTTCTTGTGTATCTTTCCAGAGATATTTTTCTATTTGAATTTAATTGCTCTATCTTTATTTTTGCCACAAATGATAGTTGGTTACATATCTTTGTTTTTAGACTATTGGTTCCTTTATGTCAGAAACTGTTCTTTTTGCATAGCCTGTTGTTAGTGATGATACCTAGAACAGAGTTGATTTAATATCCGTTTTGGTGCCAAGCTGTTTTGTGCTAGCTCCTTTGAAGAGGCTCCCAGGAGGAGTACAAGATTTGCAGCCAGAAGACTTTTTGAGTTTGTATCTCAGCTTTGGAAAGGCCAGTTAGCCTTTTGGAATTGCCATCTTTCTTAAACTAGAGATGGTTGTACCACTGAGATCTAAATAATATCTGAAATAAACTGTGCCTTTAAAATATAAAGCAGATAGGATAATAAGTCAGATGTCTCCTGAAAGGTATACTCCGTGCAGATGGGCTTTGTCTATACTGTGTAGCTCTAGGTCTGTAGTGCTTATAAGCTGCCTCTGAGCGGACTTGTTGAACAATTAGACAAATGAAACACTGGTTTTTATTGAAGGATCTTAAACCTTCTGCCTTTAAGACTTAATACGCTTCTACTTTTCCCCAGCTCCTCTTAACCAGTGCTATGAGTTTTTGAACCCACCACAGTGACATTCTAAAGATAGGTGCAGGCCAGGACACAGGGGTAAGGCCTCTGTGATGAGTATTGTGAAGACAGTTGGCTGTCTACATCTAGGTCATCTGAAAGTGATGCAGTTTGGCATATGATGAGAGAACAACACATGGTGGCTTGTACAACTTAACAGTGCAATGGGTTGACTACTGGTGGTCAACTTGTAACACTCAGCTGAGTTGAACCAGTGTGGTGCTGGGTGTGGGAGGCCCACCTGGGGATTCTTGCCGGCAGCATAAATGGCAGAACTAAAGAAGAAGGGGAGCTGTTGGGAAGCTGTTAGGAGGCTGTTGGAGGCTGTAGGGAGCTGTTAATTCCCTTGGAGAACCTTGTCATGCTGGCTTTCCTAATGAACTTGGCTGTTCTCATTGCCTAAGAAGCTCATGACCTTGGTGTTGCTGAGAATGGCTGTACTTCACTTTGGGGTGCTCTGTCTTACTTTGAGCATTGCTTCCTATCTCTGGAGGTATAGATGATGCATTGCTCTGTCTCTTGGACTTGTCCCACTGGCTTTCCTGATGGGAACTCAGTTTCCCTCATTGATGGAGGAGCTGAGGACCTTGCTGCTGTTGAGGATGGCTGTGGTATTTTTTGGAGGAAGCCTGCCTTTTACTTTGAGCATAGCTTCCTGGCTCCAGTTCAGATCCCTCAGCCTGCTAGCATAGATCCTTCATACTGCTGGCACAAACTTTCTGGCTTCCACTACTGACCCTTGGGCCTTCCCAGAACAGATCTGTGAAACAGACCTGCATGAGACATTGTCAAGAGCTCTAGGCCTCTAATTTGACTCATGGAAGGCATTGTTATGAGCTCCAGATCAGCTGGACACCTGCAGGACAGTACTGTGAGATCTAGGCCGTTGGATTCTTTGGTCTTTAGTGTATGAACTGATTTCCTGCACTCCTTTTTTTTGGTATGATTTTTCAGGTGACTTTTGTAAATAATCTTATAAAATATGTGTCCTATATTGTATGATTTCCCCTTGTAGAGCCCCATGCTACAGTAGCTGGTCCTAGGCGTTGTGCTTGGGAGAGGGAAAGTGGCTGGTGTTAAGGAGCAGAGTAAATACTTCAGGGATGTTTAATCCCACTGGAGTGCACATCCATTCTCATCCTCATGGCTGATAAGGAAATGAGCAAAGGATAGAACAGTTATCCCACCTGTCAAACCAGCGCCTCCAGGTTCCCGTATAGGTCAGAGCCAAGATGCCAGCGCAATAGGCAGGGAGTTCAAGAAATATTTTTAAAGTTGGTATTGGCAGGGTAGGTACTGTGTGATTCAGCACTGCATCATGAGTTAGGGAGCCAACATAAAGGCATGGATCTTAGGGGCATGCTTGCACTTCATTAGGCAGCTGCCGAGCTGGGGAAGTGCTCAGGGGCTTTGAAGAATTGTCAGTGCCTAGGGTACCCATCAGTGGGGATGTATGTGAGCTGGCTCTTCATAAAACAGAAGGAAGTAGCTGCTAGTGTAGATGTCTAGGTAAAGGGCTGAAGGTGGCAGGACAGAGTTGACTCTGACCAAGGAGTTGAGATGTGATGGATATTCCTTAATTTTTGCAGCTTAGGAGCTCTTTTTTTTTTTTTTTTTTGCTTTTTGGGACAGGGTCTCACTGTGCAATTCAGGCTGGCTTTGAGCTCACTTTTGTAGCCCAGGCTGGTCTTGAACTCACAACGATCCTCCTGCCTCAGCCTCCCAAGTGCTGAGATTACAGGCGTGAGCCACCACGCCCAGCTTAGGAGCTCTTTTTACTTTTAGGAAAGGCATGTAGCATTCCTTTGGGGGAGTCATCTCATGTGTGCTATCTGTGATTTGGTAAGGCTTATTCCACCCTGGTTGGCCAGGCAGTTAGTGGAGTCCATTCTGCTGGCCATAGAGAAAGGTTTGGGGTGGCACCTGAGCCAGTTCTGGCCAGTGAGCATTGGGTCCAGGCCTTTTTGGGGACTAGCATCTCTGTCCTGTTTCACTGAGTTAGTTGAGAGTGTTGAGACATTGGTTTAGAGCTGCTGACCGCCGTATTCTCAGCATAAGGGCAAAGCCCAAATATAAATGAAGCACCTTATTATTGATAAATGCTTGGCTGTTTTTTTTTTTTTTTTTTTTTGTCTTTTTGAGATAGGGTCTTGCTATGCATTTCAGGCTAGCCTTGAACTCGTTTTTGTAGCTCAGGCTGGTCCACAGCGATCCTCCTGCCTCAGCCTCTCAAGTGCTGGGATTACAGGTGTGTGTCACCATGCCTGCTTGGGTATTCATTTTGTTGCTAGAGCAAGAGCTTTTGCTTGACTTTACCCTAAACTCAACAGACTTCCTACCCAGCCCCAGGTGTGGCAGGAGAAGCCCATAAGGGTAGGTTTTGCCACTTAGGGCAGGGGAGAATTGACAGTTAGAGCTGTACAGACAAGCAGATTCCAGAAGAGGAGGAGAGAGGATGGTGTGAACTACTCTAATCACCATTGGCTTGGTGAGTCCTCCTTCCATGAGGAGTAGGGAGGGAAGATGGAGATCACACCCCTAGTGGGGCTCCCTCTGTTGCTCACATGAAACTTAGGATCGGGGGATTCCTGGCAACACTTGGAAAGGAGAAGGTGGCTCTGGACTGGCTGTAAGGACTTCTTGTGCCTATCAGGTCTGCTAACTTTATGTCTGGCCTTGCTTTGGGGATAGGCTGCTTCCAGTTTGAATACTAGACATTCACTTTGGCCTTATTAAAATCTCCACTTAGGGAAGGATGAATTTGTAGAGCCATGAGATATGGAAGGGTGTTTTGGTGCAAAAGGAAGTTCATTTCTGACCAGTAAATAGAGGTCAGAGTAGAGAAAGAGGCCAGTGGCAATGTTGACACTGTCTGTAATGACTCCTTCGAACTTGACAAACTCTTCATGGGCATCACATATCTCAGGTCTCTCCTGTACAGGTGTACACCTTGAGGTTTAGAGAGGTGATGTGATGTCCTCAGCATCCACTTTTCATCCTAGATTTCATTTTGATATTGAGCTCTTGCCCCATCTCATGCTCATTGCACTTTATACTCTGTGATCTTTCTGTTTATCTACTTCTCACCTGAAGAAAAGCACTATGTTGGACAGAAGGTGGAAGCCAAGTGTCTGTGCAGCAGCCTTGGCTGACTCCTACCCATGATCCTTTGGTCTAAGGCACTTGGTAGGGAAACACAGGGAAGGAGGATGAAGATCATAGAGCTTAATTCCTTTTTTCATTTAGTTAGTCAGTTAACTCGACAAATATTTGGCATTTTTGTCCCCAAGTAGAGGACATAGAGACGTAAAGGAATCAGCAAATGCTTGCTTTGCCTAGAAAGGACTTCAGCTCTTCAGCAACTGAACAACTTCTGTTTTTTTTTATTTTTTTATTTTTTTTTTTTTGTCTTTTTGAGAGAGGGTCTCACTGTGCAGTTGAGGCTGGTCCTGAGCTCACTTTTGTAGCCCAGGCTGGTCTCGAACTCGCACCAATTCTCCTGCCTTAGCCTCCCGAGTGCTGGGATTACAGGCATGAGCCACCATGCCCGGCTTTTTAAAATTATTATTTATTATTTTTTTCCTTGTTTCAGAACTTTTGTTTGTTTATTTATTTTTATGGCCAGCTCAGCCTGCCCTGAGGGCAGGGCTGGCGCAGCATGTGGTGCTGGGGATCAAACTGTGGTCCCTGAAGCCGCCTAAGCTTTCCCTTTTTTTTTTTTTTTTTTTTCTTTTTGAGACAGGGTTTCGATGTGCAGTTCAGGTGGCCTTGAGCTCACTTTTGTAGCCCAGGCTGGTCTCGAACTCGCACTGATCCTCCTGCTTCAGCCTCCCGAGTGCTGGGATTACAGGTGTGCACCACCACGCCCGGCAAACCGCCTAAGCTTTCCTAAGCAGGCGCTTTAGACCACTGAGCCAGCCTGCTGTGCCCCCAACTTCTGGTTTTAAAGATACTTCCTGCCAGCTTGCTGGTGGTATAGTCACCCAGGAACTGTAGCAGTATTTGGGTCTTCAAGAGTATTCTCTGAAACCTGGTATCTTAGTTGCTTTCCTTGTTGCTAGAACAACACACCTGATATCTGAAGCTTAAAAGGAGGAGAGTTTTATTTTGGTTCATGTTTTAGAAGTTCTTTCATGGTCAGGGGCTTGTTGGAAGGGCCTGGCTTGGAGGAAAGCTCCTTATACCATGGCAGCCAGAAGCAGAGTGAAGGGAGGAGCCAGCAAGGGAGCTGCATTCTTCTAGGTCACATTCCCAGTGACTCTGCCCTTTGACACCCTGCCTCCTAACACCAGGCCCTCTGTGGAGCCTCCATGATCCCAGTGACTTTCCTCTGTGGGAGCTTCCTCTGAGCACATGAGAGCCCGCGGGGCCAGTGGGGGGGCATCTAGATATAAACCATAATTCCTGGGGACTGCCCTGACCAAAGCTGGCATTGCTTCACTGTTCTTTCCCTCTATGATTTTAGCCAGCTTGGAGCCAGGCACTGCATAAGGATCCTAGGATAGGAAGGGAAATAGGCTTCACCTCTGCCCTTGAGCTGTTCACAGCCTGTGCTGGGGGATGAGCAGCAGGTGTGGAATCACCAGCTACAGAAGGGAGGATTTGTATTTATTACAGCTCCGGACCCTGATCTCGAATTGTGGCCAGTGACCCCTGACACCAGCTCATTTCTAACCATGAAAAGCAGGGGAGGAGCTTGAGCCCTGAAAGGGTGTGGGTAGAGTTGGTGTAGGTGCAGACAGACCTCACTGTCTTATGGTTTCTTTGCATGTATCACACCTGTCCACCCAGTGTGGAAACTGGGCAGTGGGCTTTCACATACTGTGTCTCTTTTGTGGCTTTTGTTTGTCATCACTGGGACTTTCGCTTATGAAGGTTCTACATAGAGGAGGAGGGAAATTGAATCTTTGCTATCTTGGCGACTGGCTTTCTCAGAGCTTGTGGTAATTTCTGCAGGAACATGAGCTGCATTTAATGTTCTCTGGTGGGGTAATCTAAGGATCATTTCTCTGGAAGAAAAAGGCAGTCTGTAATAGAGACCTGCACTTTCTTTTTACAAAGCTATCCACATACCCAAACCTTTCTGAGGACTACAAATCTGTGATGTTTTGTGCAGTGGCTTTGAACCCAAAGTCTTAAGTTCTAGAAAAGTTCTACAGGTGCAGTTCACTGGGCCTTGGTATAGTCTGGGAGAGAGTTGGTGTGCTCCATAGACATCATTGGTTTCCGGGGGGAAAAATGTGATATGACCAGGGCTTCACATGGTAGCAGCATCTCTGTAGGTCCTAGGTGAACATGCAAAGTCTGGTTACCCTTTTGTTTGGTCTCAACTTGTTAGTGGCTTGTGGACCATGGCAAATCACAGCATCCTATTTTGCCATATCTGCAGATCTGGTTTTTTATTTTATTTTATTTTATTTTTTTGTCTTTTTGAGACAGGGTCTCGCTATGCAGTTGAGGCTGGTCCTGCGCTCACTTTTGTAGCCCAGGCTGGTCTCGAACTCACACCAATCCTCCTGCCTCAGCCTCCCGAGTGCTGGGATTACAGGCGTGAGCCACCACGCCCGGCTAGATCTGGTTTTTTAAAAAAGTGAAATGTTTAAGATGTAAATAAAGGTAGAGAAATACTTCACTGATGACCTTCATACTCGCTGCCTAATTTCAGAAATAATACCTTACCAATACAGTTGTGACCTGTGGGTACTTCTTTTCTAACTTTAGCCTTATTTTTTTCATGAATAGAAAGTACTGTCTTGAATTTATTGTCATTCCTATACATTTCTAACTGTTCAGGTATTTCTATGATTTTTTCATTTGACTTTTTTGTTTACTTGGTTTTATTTCAGGCAAGCTATTTGTGAAATTACAGGTTTGATAGTTGTCTTTCTCCCCCTCTAATATATACACAAATAAATATTCAGGGTACCATGCCTCTTGTATTTTTTTATTTTTTATTTTTTGTAGTTCTGAAGGCCTGAATTCTCAAATCAAAGTACAGATAGGGAAGGCCATGCTATTTCTAAGGGCTCAAGGAAAGAATCCTTTGCCTTTTTGTGCAGCTGCAGGTGTTCCTTGTGGCTGCATCATTCCAGACTCTGCTTTGACTCTCTCTCACTCTCATAATGGAGATCAAACTCAGGACCTTGTGCTTACCAGGCAGGTGCTTATGCTGTTGAGCTATCTTTATCACTGGACTACAGGACTGCCATAATTCAGGATGATCTCATCTAAAAATGCATAGCTTACTTACATATATGTCTTTATTTTATTTTATTTCTTGTTTCAGAACTTTTGTTTGTTTGTTTATTTACTTTTATGGCCAGCTTGGCCTGCCCTGAGGGCAGGGCTGGTGCAGCATGTGGTGCCGGGGATCGAACCGTGGTCCCTGCAGCTGCCTAAGCTTTCCTAAGCAGGTGCTTTAGACCGCTGAACCATCCTGCCAGGCCTACAAGTCTTTTTCTTAACTGCTGGTATGGTAGTGTGCGCTTATCATCCCAGCACTGTGGGAGGCTGAGAGAGGAAGAAGACTGCAAGTTTGAGCCCGAGGTGCGCATCTTAGCAAGACTCTGTCTCCAAGTAAAAAGTAAGCAAGGGTTGGGAATGTAGCTCAGTATAAAGGCCAGGTTCAGTCCCCACTACCACAAGCCAACCAACCAGTTGACCCGCTTACTTTTCTAAGTAAGGAAACATGTCAGTCATATGTTTAAGGGATTAGGATATAGACATTTCTTTTTGGGGACACCATTCAATTCATAACAGCAGCTTGAATTTAATCCCAAATGGTGTGGCTCTGGTGCTTCCCAGTTCCTGTGGGCCAGACTTCAGGGATTTTCTAGGGCAGCAGTGTACATGGCCTGGATTTCCTTATTTCAATAGGGAGATTAAACAGTTTGGAAACCTTGAGAAAAGTGTTTTCTGCACCATTTTGCTGTCCCCCTAGTACCTGCATTTCTCCTGAAACTCAGTCAACTATTTATTCTGGACTGAGGCAAGATTGTGAATTTGAGATGTAATGTAGCAAGTTCAAGGTCAGCCTGGACTGCATAGTGAGACCCTGTCTCAGAAAACAAAACTAAAACAAATCCATAAAACTGAACTGAACCAAACCATATATCTCATACCTTTGTGTGCTCAGGAGATCTGGCTTCAGGGGCTGTGAAGACAGACTCATATGGACTTTGATGTGATGTGTTTCACTGGTGTCAGTGGCCAGGTCTCTAAAATGGGAGTGACTAGCATGGCCGAGGAGAGGGATGACCTTGACATGTTAATGAAGTTGAGGGAAGGCACACTACCACTGTAAGGGTGGTCGAGATGCTTGTTAACAGCAGCGATAATCTACTAGTCTCTTCTTAATTTCCTGCTTCTCACTATTTTGGCCCCAAGCAGTTATTTTTTTTACCAAATTAAAATCCACTCAGTACTCTTCCTGTCCTTGAGAAGGACTATGCTCAAAGCGCTTGCCTGTTACAGCAAGACTTTTTAATAGACTTTTCCTCATAGAGCCATGAGACATATGTCCAATTAGCAGAATAATGTCACTTAAATATACAAATATATTGTTGACTGATAATTGCAGAACATATGTCAGGCTGATTTAAGACAGTTCTGTTTGGGAATGGGGGAACTATGTGTTCCACCCCAGCTCAGTCTCTGGGCCTCTTTTACTCTAATATTTGCTTATGGAATAGATCTTCACTCCCTACCATCTATATGATGAAGAGGGCCAACTCCATCCTGTACTGGTTATAGCACAGTGCAAAATCCAAGCCACTATTAATTCACCCATTTAAACAGAACTATTTATTGAACACCCACTGTGTGCCAAACACAACTACTATGTGCTAGGCATGTAAGGGCCTATATAAGGGTCTATTCCGAAAAGGATGCATAATACGTAATAACCGATGAAGTTAACAAGGAATTCTGGCGGAGGAGGGCAGAGGCTCAATTTGTTTTGCTTTGTGTTACATTTGTGCACTTAGAAACAGGCACGGTACTCTTCCGGTAAGCAGCCTGTGGTGTCCTGTGAAAATGGTTCGCTACTCTCTCGACCCAGAAAACCCCACAAAATCATGCAAATCAAGAGGCTCAAATCTTCACATTCATTTTAAGAATACACATGAAACTGCCCAGGCCATCAAGGGTATGCATATCCGAAAGGCCACCAAGTATCTGAAGGATGTCACATTAAAGAAGCAGTGTGTACCATTCTGACGTTATAATGGTGGAGTTGGTAGGTGTGCCCAGGCCAAACAGTGGGGCTGGACACAGGGTCGGTGGCCCAAAAAGAGTGCTGAATTTTTGCTGCACATGCTTAAAAATGCAGAGAGTAATGCTGAACTTAAGGGTTTAGATGTAGATTCTCTGGTTATTGAACATATCCAGGTGAACAAAGCACCCAAGATGTGCTGCTGTACTTACAGAGCTCATGGTCGGATTAACTCATACATGAGCTCCCCCTGCCATATTGAGATGGTCCTTACTGAAAAGGAACAAATTGTTCCTAAGCCAGAGAAGGAGGTTGCACAGAAGAAAAAGATATCCCAGAAGAAACTGAAGAAACAAAAACTTATGGCACAGGAATAAATTAATTATAAAATAAGTGCAAATAAAATTAATGTTGTTGGCTATTAAAAAAAAAGAAACACGCATGCCATACAGTGGGCACAGTATGCACTCTGAAGTGGGCAGAGTGGGCAAAGTAATATGATGATTTTAGCTCCTGCTAAGTGCCCTAAGGGACACAAAATATAGTTTTGGGGTAAAGAGCAATTGAAGGTTGGGCTGGGAGGGCTCTTGGTCATGGGGCTTTTGTGTTAACTCTGAAGAGCAGTCCAACAACCAGGGAGTGAAGAAGCGAGATGACTGCTAGAGGAGGAGCTGGCTGAGTAGACTGTGGGGCCCAGTGCAAAATACAGTGTGGCTCTAAATGGAAGGGGAGAAGTCAGGATCCCTCCTTGTGGGCCTCTGTCTCAACTCCTGGGGCATGGGTGCTCTAGATACTGGGCCATGGTCAGATCTGGACTGGGAGAGCTGGTGGTGAGAGACTATGTTGCCTTTGGAATTTGTGCTCATTCTAGTCATGGATTAGGGTGGTTGCTGCATGGCATCTGTATGACCTGGGTCATTCCTGTGCCTATGCCTGTGCCTAGGGCTTCCGTAGGTAGAAGAGCAGTGGCAGAATATAAGTGCTATACTAATGTGTCCTTGCAGCCACCCTCAGCAGGAAGCTGCCATGCCTGCAGGTGAGGCAGGAAAACTGGGGGAAACTAGGGGACCAGGAATGGTAGCCAAGAACCCAGGCAGAGGAGAGATGGCTGTTTGTGAAACTGAATCCCTGGAGTGTGTCCACTGTCTCATCAGATTTCAGTTAGAAAAATGAACTAAAAAGTAAAATGAAAGAGCTGAGGATGTAGCCCAGTGGTAGAGAAAGAACTTGCCTAACATACATGAAGTCCTCGTTCAGTCCTTAGTTTACATTCTGGTTATTGAACATATCCAGGTGAACAAAGGCAGCTACTGTGTGGATTTGCTCTAGCTGCTGTAACAAGTTATGATAAATATAGTGGCTTAAAACAATACAAATTTATCATCTTGTAGTTCTGGAAGTTGGAAATCTGAAATGATTTTTACTGGGAGAAAATGAAGTGGTTGTCAGGACTGAGTTTTTCATGGAGGCTCTGGGGGAAAATTCATTTCCTCCTCCTCCTCCTCCTCCTCCTCCTCCTCCTCCTCTTCTTCCTCTTCCTCCTTCTCCTTTTCCTCCTTTAAAAACAAAACAAAACAAAACAAAACAAAACTACAGCCTTTGGGCAATGCTCATGTCTTATCTCTGGTTCTCTTGTCTTCTCCTTCTAGTTAAAAAATGCATGAAGATACAAGGGATGATCTGGGCAGTCCAGAATAATCTGACTACTTCAAAGTCAGTTTATTATTAGCTACTTTGATTTCTTCTGTAGACTTAATGTCTCCTTGTGTAAGGAGACATGGACAGGTCAGGACATGGACAGCTTTGGGGGACAGAGGTGTTACTTTTTTCTGCAGTGACTTTAAGACATTAAGCCATAAGGTCAGGGTGCTTCTGATTAAAGGATGAGATTGTGTCTTTTTTATTTTATTTATTTATTTATTTATTTTTTTCTTGTTTCAGAACTTTTGTTTATTTGTTTATTTTTATGGCCAGCTCAGCCTGCCCTGAGGGCAGGGCTGGCGCAGCATGTGGTGCCGGGGATCGAACCTTGGTCCCTGTAGCCATCCAAGCTTTCCTAAGCAGGTGCTTTAGACCACTGAGCCATTCTGCCAGGCCCCAGAGTAGCAGTTCCTTTTTTTTTTTCATATTGTTGTACTGGGGATTGAACCCAGGACCTTGTGCTTGCCAGGCAAGCGCTTGTTCTATTGCGCTATCTCCCCAGCCCGAGATTGTGTCTTACTCATCTTTTCATTGCTACAACCAGGTAGCTGATGTGCATAACTTAAAAGGAGAGGTCTGTTTGGCTCAAGGTTCCAGAGGTTTCCACCCATGGCTGGCCAGCTCCAGTATGCAACACTGTGGTAGAAGGACATGGTAGGAGAAAGCTGCTTACCTCATGGGATCCAGGAAGCACAGAACAGGAAGAGCCAGAGAGAAGGGGTCTGGGGCAGTCACAGTGCCGTTATTTACCCCTTCTAACCAGTCTTTATCTCCAGCTTCTGTCATCTCCCAATAATTCCATTAAATTACAGGTTTAAGCTACTGATGAAGTCCAGTCACTTTTGTGGGTATCTCTTAATCCAGTTAAGTTGACAATCAAGATTAACCATCAGGGCTTGTATACACAGAAAGGCAGCCTTGGCAGGAGGGAGCCCCAGCCTCAAAGATTGGAGGTGGAAATGAGCCTGGCCTGTTCAGGGACCTGGATGGAGGCCAGAGTGACAAGAGTAGTAACAGGGCATGCAGTGCAAAATGAGATGAGAAATGCTGACCCAGGTGGAGTGCATAGGGTCTTTTGGGCCCCAGTAAACAGCAGGCTGAAGTCTGCTTTTGGACTTTAAAGGAAAAGAAAAATTTCTGAAAGAAAAATTCCAGGTGTCATTATAAGGCACAGAGCATAATACGACGCATCTCATATCTGGCACCTAGACCTAAAAAAATTTGCCATAATTCTTTTGATCTTTTTTTTTTTTTTTTTTTATTGATGAAGGAATTTAAAGTAAAATGTAGAAATCATGGCATTTATCCTTTGATTTCAGTATGCATCTCTGAAAGCCGACATTCTTCTAAGTAATCACAATGTCATTACATTCACATGAGCTCTTTCGTGTCCTGTACTGCTGTGGGGGGCCACCCTTCGCTGGTGCTTGGTCTGTTGGTTGTCACACTGCACCTGAGCCCAAGCTTCGTGCCTAGTCTAGCTTTCAGTCTGAGGAGTGAAAGGTCCTTACCTGTATTTTTAGGGTTTGTTTTCTGTTTCTTTCCACCAGATCCCAAGAGCACAAGGTTGTGAAAAAAAGAAAACTAAAAATAAATCTTCTGTCCCATGTCCAGGTCCATGACCTGAACAGGCATGGTGGGGAAGGAAAAGAAGACAGGCATGCTGGCTGGCCATATTGTTCTGCTTGTAGCCTAACATTGTTTTTCTTGTCTGTAATTGCCATTCCAGAAATGCCCTCTCTCTTCCAGCCACTGTTAGAACAAATTAATTATGCATTTTTTTCACTGTGTGTGATTAAGGGGCAGATGAAAGGAAGGGTTCTCTTCAGTTTTTCTGGCAACTAGTTTTCCAAGTGGATGCTTTCCAGACCAAAGAGTGCATGTCCTGGGCTCGTGGGGGCATCTGGGTTTGCCTTTGTGGTGACAGGGTTGCTAACTGACAGGCCGAGTCACAAGTTGGCAGTAATGATATTATTAATCAGTTAAATTTGCAGCTCATTTGATGTTTGGTGAGGGTTTGCACAATGCCATTAGTTCATTTGTTGAGATTTCAGGGATGCTGGCACAACTTTCTTTGCTTAATACCTCCCCAAATCATTGTTGATGTTTGTAATTCCACAATTAGACAGTAATTCCTTTGGCCTATAACTCTGTTCCCTATTAAAATGCAAGTATCCTTGGAAGCTGTGTGGCATATTCACTAAGCATTTGCAGCTCCTAGCAACTGTCCTCTCGGAACACCCATGCTTGCGACTTTTCTGATAGCTTTCTCTGAAACAGAATCTGTGTTTAGAACCTGCCCGTCCCAGAGAACTTGGCTTCAGGTCAGTGGAGAAACCCCTGCCAAGGTTCAGTGACCTCCATTCCATTTGTTGCTAGCACCAGTGAGTGTTTTCCTTTTTACCAGAATCTTTAAGAAGCATAGAGCTTGATGCAGGAGGAACCTGTGTTCCTGCATCTTATTGTGCCAGTGGCTTAGGCCTTTGATCTCCCCTGTGCTACTAAGCCCCTTAGGGAGGCACCTGGAGGGAAGGTCTCATCTGACCAAAGTTAGAGATAATCCAGACTACATGACTCCATTTGGGCATTGGCCTAAAGTGAGCTTCGCAGTGGTTAGAGGAGAGAGTGGGTGATGTCACTGTGCAGTGATATCATGGTATAACATCTTGCAGAAGGGAGACTGGACTCTAGGGATAATGATCTACTTGGACTTGAGGCTAAAAAAAAAAAAAAAAAAAAAAAAAAAAAAAAAAAAAAAAAAAAAAAAAAAAAAAAAAAAAAAAAAAAAAAAAAAAAAAAAAAAAAAAAAAAGGGAGTGTTTAGGATGCTAGCAAGACAGAAAAGTAATCCTAGCAACAGATTTGTAAGTTTTTAGAATGAGAAGGTATCTTAGAAACAGTCTAGCTTGGGGAAAGTAGAGACACCTTGTCTGCCAATTCCAGTTGATGAGCAGTATTTATCTTAGTGTAAGATGGAGATCAAGGGTCTTCACATGGGTTCCGTGGATGCATTCTGTGGTTGACCAGTGATCTGTGACTGTGTCATGGGTATAGTAATAAAGGAGAGGCGTGTGTGCGTGCATGTGTGCAGTTGTTATTCCTGATTGTGCTCAACCTTTTGATTTACAAATTAGCCAGCTGAGGCACCACAAAGGTGAAAGGATTTGTGTAGAATTGTGTAAGTAGGTAGAATTAGCCTAGAATCCAGGTCCTTTAAATCTTGGGTCAAGGAGCTGGCTAGATAGCTCAGTGGTCTAAAGTGCCTGCTTAGGTAAGCTTAGGCACCCACAGGGACCACTGTTTGATCCCCAGCACCACATGCTGTGCCAGCCCCACCCCCAGGGCAGGCTGAGCTGGCCATAAATAAACAAATAAATAAAGTAAAAAAAAATCTTGGGTCAAAACTTCTGAAATATAGGGTTTTATTTTGGGGGGAGGGTGATGCTGGGCGTCAAACTCAAGACCTTGTACATTGTACACATGCATTTGCTTCTTTGCCCCTTGTAACCCCTGTTGCCAAGTATACAGATAGTCTCAAAAGCATTTCAACAGAGAGCATTATGGTTTTGGGACATCACTGCCTGGGCTCCAATCCCAGCTCTGATTTAGCTGTGCGCCCTGGCCAAGTTAGTTAATGTGTGTATGTGTGTGTGTGTGTGTGTGTGTGTGTGTGTGTGTGTGAATGCAAATTAAAACCAAGGCCTCATCATAACTTTTCAAGCTTTTTCACTTCCAGGACTTCTCTTTGGCATATCTGAATTACTAGCATTACTGCTTTTGCAGTCTGGGGCCGTTATTACTAGAATAACCATACCTGAACACCAGGCCTCCAGCACTGTCACAGTTGATGTGATAACCAGTGGGACTAAGTGACCAATGGCTGGGTGGTTTATATAAAATGGGCACAGCAAGCATAGGGACACCTCAAATCCTGGGTGGAATGGTGCAGGACAGCACAGGATTTCATCATGCTACTGAGCATGGCTATAGTTTAAAACTTCAGAACAGTTTATTTCTGTAACTTCTTATTTAGTGTTTTCAGACTGTAGCTGACTGGTAGGTAACTGAGACTGCAAAAACCAAAAATGCAGAGATGGAAAACCACTGTGTTACTTAGCTAATTAGAGTGTTGGAATTAGTAGCCAATTAAAATGTTACATTTATATTGCATTGTCCTGCTAGATTGTTGCCAGACACAATCATGACATCTGTGACATCCTTCAGGGCTCCTCTCAGATGCTTGCTTCTTTCCCATGGAAGGTTCTGGGTTTGCAGTGTCCCTGGGCTTTGTAGTCAGGCAATGAGATGTCTCACTGTACTTATAATCACATGTGAGGCGGTGCTAGAGCTGGAAATGCCTTTTTTGGGGGTCAGCTTTTCTATTATTCTTCATATTCAACATCCAGAGAGCCCACCTGAACAAGGTGTGTGCTGAACAGGTGGCAGACAGTTCTTCCTATAGTTAGCCTAACACCCCATAACCCTAGATTGGGCTTCTGGGTCTCCTATGGAAGCTTTTTCCACTGTGGCCAGTGTTCAGCCCTTCTGTTTTTTTTTTTTTGTCTTTTTTGAGACAGGATCTCACTATGCAGTTCAGGCTGGCCTTGAGCTCACTTTTGTAGCCCAGGCTGGTCTCAAACTTGCACTGATCCTCCTGCCTCAGCCTCCCGAGTGCTGGGATTACAGGCTTGCGCCACCATGCCTGGCTTGATCTTCATTTTAATATGAAATTATTAATTGAGTTAACTGTTGGTAAAACATAAGATAATAGAAAAATCATGTGTACTTGGGCATTTACAGTATAATTTTTCTTATTTTTTAGTGAGTCCTAATTCATTACATGAAGCAAAATGTCTTTCATACTGAATACTCAGGGTGGATATATATATAAAATAATCAAGATAATATATCTATTACTAAATAAGATAATTTGTGCTCTGGAATTAGATAATTTGTGAATATACTAAATTTAATAAAATAATAAGTAAATCTACTAAAAACTATGAATTATATATGCTAAAGTAGTAATTATATATGCTAAAGTAGTAATGGTGTGTGAATTATATCTCAGTGTAAGAGTCACTAAAGTAGTAGCTATATTATTATTATTATTATTATTTTTTTTTTTAGTAGCTATATTATTAAAAATTCAGGGACCTGAAAAAATTACAATTTTATTAGTCTGAACTCATAATTTTAATATACTTTGTTCTGACACATTCCTGTTATGTATATCCATAGGGTTATATTAATACATGAACTATTTTTCTCATTTTTTATTTTTCTAATTTAATGTGTTATCTTTAGTATCTTTTCCATGTTAATCTTCATAGTCTTCATTTTAAAATTGGTAACTCAAGGTCCATGTATGACCGCTCCATAATTTACTTAAGTAATACTTGTCTGCTATAATTAACAATGTTATGAACATCTTTTTGCATATGTTTTTCTTCCATATCGTGGATTATGGTTCTTAGAGAAATTTCTGCAATGAAATATCTTTTTTTTTTTTAACTTTTAAAATTTATATTATGGCCTGCTTAGCCTGCCCTGGGGGTGGGGCTGGCGCAGCATGTGGTGCCTGGGATCAAACTGCGGTCCCTGCAGTTGTCTAAGTTTTTCTAAGCACGCGCTTTAGACCACTGAGCTATCTCACTAGCCCCAAGAGAATTAAAATATTTTTGTGGTTGGCATGATTCTGTGTTGTGAGGGGAAACGTGGTGAGACTAACAAGCAGGCTTCCAGACCTAGAATGAGTTTTGTGAAGCTCTAGATCAACTCTTATGTTGATTTTATATGTATATACTCTTAAATTTTATTTATTTTTATTTTTTATTTTAATTGTGGTGGGAAAGAATAAAATATAGGTATTGTATGTGTACTTATGCCTTACAATATGTTCTATGTATATTCATATTATGTGTACTCACAATGCCATACAGTTGTATCCTAGAGTTTTTCAACTTGCAAAATTGAATCTGTGCCTTGCTGTGCTCGTCCTGTCAACCCCCCACTTCATGGGCCCCAGGAGCCACTGTCTCTGTAGTGAAATACCTGAATCAGTATATTTCTAAGAAAAAGGAAATATAAGCAGATCTATCATGTCCATAGATCAGAAGATACAATACTGCTAACGTAAGTATTCTTCCTAAGAAACTCTGTATGGATTCGTGACTATTACAATAAAAACCTCAATAAAAAACTTTTTTCTTTTTTTTGGTAGAGATTGACAAATTCTAAAATTCAGAACTGAGGAGCCAAGTCTAAATGCCAAGGATGCTAGAGAACAACTTTGAAGGAGAGCAAAGTTGCAGTACTAATGCTACTGGATTTCAAAGCTTAAAAAAACCCCCCAAAACTATCAAAATAAAGACAGTAGGGGCTGGGGAGATAGCTCAGTAGAAGAAGTGCTTCCCTGGCAAGTGCAAGGGCCTGAGTTCAATCCCCGATTCCTGAAAAGAAAAGAAAAAGGACAGTATATTGTTGATGTTAAGATAGACAGATCAGTGGAACACAATAGGGTCCACAAATAGACTCACACAAATATGGAAAATTACTTTTTTTCCTATAAAACTTTACTCCAGAGGGGCTCAGTCCTTAGCAGCTGCATTTCTCATGACGGCCAGCATGTTTCTTAGCTCTTCATGTTTCCTCTTGGCATGGATGTGCATCTCCACCCTTTTCTTGATGAACTTGAGGGTGTTTGTCCTTGGAGACCTTGAGCAGCTCCAAAGCACACCCCTGGTAGCGGACAAAGCCGTACACCTCCCAGATCGTGTCCTACAAGAACTTGGTGTGTTTGGTGAGGTGTCTGTGATGGCGTCTGTGCCTCGGTTTGCTCACATTCTTAGTCACCTTGTGGTCCTTTTTGAGGCCCACGGCTATGGGATAGTGGAGGGCCATGGCTACTGTTATTCAATGGTTGCTCTCGCGGAAATAAATTATTTCCTTATTTGGTACAGGGTTCACTACACAGCTCAGACTCATAGTAAGTTTCCTCTCAGCGTCCCCAGTGCTGGGATTACAGGTGTGTGCCACCATGCCCAGTTTTGGTGGCTAGTTTGGCATGAGACTGGAATGGCATGTGGTACTGGGATCAAACCCAGGTCCTTGCACTTGCTGGTGATCGAACCTTGATACCTGTGATTGCCTAAGCTTCCCTTAGCAGGTGTTTTTATTTTTTTATTTTATTTTAATTTTTTTTCTTGTTTCAGAATTTTTGTTTGTTTGTTTATTTATTTATTTATTTTTATGGCCGGCTCAGCCTGCCCTGAGGGCAGGGCTGGCGCAGCATGTGGTGCCGGGGATCGAATTGTGGTCCTTGCAGCCGCCTAAGCTTTCCTAAACATGCACTTTAGACCACTGAACCATCCTGCCAGGGCCCCCAGCAGGTGTTTTTAGACCACTGAGCTATCTCGCTGGCCCCTACAATGAGATATTCTTAAGAAAAGCTAAACTCTGATTCATTCTCACATTAAAAATAAAAGTTGGTCCAAGTGGATTATGCACTCAGATGTGAAACTGAAAGTACAGTCAGGTTGTCAACTTAAGTAACAAACGGAGAGCTATTCTGTAAGGAATTCTGAATTTAATCAAGAGTAGCCTAAGATTATAATGTGGAATGTGTATGATGTGGGAACCAGAAACATGTCCACAGAGGTTAAGGTACAAGGAAGCTTTAAAAGCAGAAAAGTACATGTCATTTATTTTCAAATAAAAAGAACAATGGTCATAGGGTCTTAGGAGTTGGCGTCTGTTCATGAGGGGAGATCATGTGTCATCCAGTGTTCTTGTACAACCTGCTAGTCTCATTAGTGATGTGTATAGCAGGTTGTGGTGTGGAAAATCCTTGGGAAAAGTTTGGTTATAAGCATGTGTGCTTGGGGGCCTGGCGGGATGGCTCAGTGGTCTAAAGCGCCTGCTTGGGAAAGCTTGGGTGGTTTCAGGGACCGTAGTTCGATCCCTGGCACCACATGCTGTGCCAGCCCTGCCCTTGAGGTGGGCTGAGCCGGCCATAAAAATGAGTGAATAAACAAACAAAGGTTCTGAAACAAGAAAAAATAAATAAATAAAATAAAAAATTCTTAAAAAAATAAGCATATGTGCTTAAGAGAATGTACTAGCTTATATTCTAGGTGTGTATGTGTAGAGTTCTCCTTCATGGAGAGCTTCATCTTTTGGCTTTATTTATTTTGCTAGGATTTGACACTAGTGACTCCATTATGTTTCTGACAAATTGCATAAGAGAATGGAGAAAGATAAGCCACACATGAGGAGAAAACATTTGCAGATCCTATATATTGATAAAAGTACTTATTTATAGACTCTATAAAGAATTCCTATAACTCAGTAATAAGAAAAGAAACAGCTCATTAAAGATGGGTAGAAGGTTTAAACAGACATTTCACCAAATATAATGTATAGAGATGGCAGGTAGGTGCATGAAAAGATGTTCCACCTTATTATTAGGGAAATACAAATTTAAACTCTCATGAGGTGCCACTTCACAGCTAAATGACTAAAGTGAAAATGACTTCATACTGAGTATTGGAAGAATGAGAGGGACTCTTTAGCACTGTTAGAATGTAAATAGTACAGTCAAATTTTGGTAAAATAAAAAAGAAAAAAGAAAAAAGAAAAGGGATCTGGGAAGAAGTTCCTACCTACACACACGCTGGTCCTGAAACTGAGAAAAGTTCTACAAAAAGCTGTACATGGTTTCAAGGTAAATTCTGAGGGGATTTGACTCATCTCGTGAGATACAAAAGTTACATTTTTTGTTAGAAAGGTCTTTCTTTAAGTGGGTCTTAACCATCCAGTGGAAAAATTTAACCATGAGGTATAAGAAGTAAAGCCAGATTAATATGCAGAGCTGTTAAAGTCTCAAGTTAACAGTTTCTGACAATGCCGGTTCTGCTTGATAACCCACTACTATTATGGACTATTGGACTATATATATACAACTACTTTCTTTTAGTTCCATGAGAAGAAATATTTGTACTGTGTTTAGAGAAGTTATCATGTGTGCATCTTATACTCTGAACAACTACTTTGAAGACAACAATATGCATCTTATTAGTTATTGAGGCTGTCCGACTAATGAGTTTTGAAACCATCTCATTATTTATTTCCTATTAAAATTAATAAAATTAAAAAATAAATAAAAATGTTGGCAAATTGACAAATTCTTAAAAAGTTAAACATATACCTATCATATAATTTAACATTATTGTTTGTAGATATTCACCCATAAAAAAATGAAGACATTTATTTATATTCTAAAATGGAAAGCAGTCCAGATATCCATCAACAGATGATCAGTAAATAAATTGTGCTGCACTCATGTAGTGGAATGCTACTCAGTAAGAAAAAAGAGTTAGCTGACGATACATGCAACAACATAAATACATCTCAGAATAATTATTTTGAGTGTAAAGGGGTGGACAACAAAAAATGTAGGCTTTATGATCCCATTTATATAAGACTAAAAATTCTACCTATCTGATGAAAAGCCATTGGTTTTCTGGAGGTGAATGGTTTATGGAAGGATGGGACTGTGTTTACAAAGGACTTGGGGAACTGTTGGGGGAGTGATAGATAGGTTTAATGTGGTTATGGTTATGGTTCTAGAGATGTACACATGTGTCATAGTATGTGAGAATGTATATTTGAAGTATGTTTAGTTTCTTGTATATATGTTAAAATATTTCAGTGAAGTGGTTAAAACAAATGAGTAAACAATGATAGTAATGAGTTACTGTTTACTGAAAAAAAGTAGAGATCCATGAGTCCAAACCAACTAAATAAATGAGTAGTAAATTGAAATGTGATAAATAATGGGTTAGTTACAAAATTTGAAAGTACTTCTTAATTAGGAAGTATTCTTCACAGTATACTTAATTATAAAGCACCAAGAAATAACTTTTAAGCAAAGAAGACAGGTAGATGACTATCTTCATGAAGTGGTCCGAACAAATGTTTCCAGTAGGAACAAATCCAGACTCCTCTTCCTGATAGGATGTGATAAGAACGGAGCATTTGATAACATTGTTGGTTTTGTTTCACCTGTTTTTTAGATTTTTAAAAGTTTTTCATTTTATTTTATTGATGTATTTGTGTGTGTGTGTGTGTGTGTGTGTGTGTGTGTGTGTGTGTGTGTGTCTAGCTCAGTCCACGCTGGGAGCGGGGCGGTGCAGCATGTGGTGCCTGTGCCCTTGCCTAAGCTTGCCTAAGTAGGCACTTTAGACTGCTGAGCTATCTCTCTGGCCCCTCTCTTGTTTTTTAAATAAGGATTTTGTATCAGTGTTTATAGGATATTGTATACCTTCCCCTCATTTGTACTGTCTGCATGGTTTTGACATCAGGCTAATGTTGGTCTTAGAGAATAAATTAGGAAGTATTTTGTCTATTATTTTCTGGAAGAGTTTATGTGGAATTGGTATTATTTCTCTTAAATGGTTTGTAGAATTCCCCTGGGATATCATAGTTTCTTGGCCTAGAGCTTCCTTCATGGGAGGGTAAACTACAAGTTCAATTTCTTTAACACATAGAGGGGTTTTTGTGTTACCTATTTTTTTGCATGAGCTGTGACATTTTATGTCTTTCAAAGAATTTTCCACTTGAACTGAATTGTCAAGTTTATTGGCACAAATTGTGGTTAGTTGTACCTTATTGTCCTCTTAATATTTGTAGTATCTGTAATGATTTCACTTCTCTGTTTCTGAAATTGGTAATGTGTATCTTTGTTTTTTCTCCTTGTCAGCCTGCTGAGAGGGTGGCCAATTTTAATAGCTGTTCTCATACAGTGCATTTTTGGTTTCATTAATCAGTCTGTTTCTCTCCTGTTCTCTCTCTTTCTTCCTCCCTCCCTTCCTCCTTCCCTCCCTCCCTCCTCTTCCTCCCTTCTCTCTTCTCCTCCTCCTCCTTTGTATTTTTATGAAAGGGTTTGCGGGGTGTTCAGGGTCTCACTACTCGATCTGCCTGTTTACAGCCTCCCTGAGCTGGGATTACAGCCATGCACCACCACACCTGGTCTCAGTTGCTGGGGTGGGGGCCAGCATGGCAGGCCCGGGGATGGGGATGGAACCCCTGGCCCTTGCTCCTGCTTTCAGGTACTTTAATCCACTGAGATATTTGGTTGGCCTTCTCATGTTTTTTCTTCATTGGTTTCTATTCTTGTTTCTCTTCTTTTTCTGGATTATTTTGGGTTTAGTTTGTTTTTCATTTTTATTTTTTAGGGTGGAAGCTGAGGCCTTTGGTTTGAGACCTTTCTTCCTTTTCTGATGTAGGTATATATACTTTTCCCCATTAGTACTATATTATGGCATCTCACAGAGTTTGATAGGCTGTATTTTATTTTATTTTTAAAGTTTTCTCCTTCTTTTGTCTTTTTGAGACAGAGTCTTGCTATGTAGTTCAAGCTGGCCTTGAACTCACTTTGTAGCCCAGGCCTGTCTTGAATTTGCAACAATTCTCCTGCCTCAGCCTCCTGAGTGCTGGGATTACAGATGTGTGCCACCATATCTGGTTTGTATTTTTATTTTTAAGTGAGTCCAAATTACTTCATAATTTCTCTGACCTAAATGTTACTTAGAATTGTATTTTTTTAAATTTTCAAACATTTGGATGAAATTTTCTTGTTATTGATTTGTAATTTGATTCCATTATGGTCAAAGAATAGTTTTTGGACATTAATCCTTTTACATTTATTCAGACTTGCTTTATGACTCAATATAGTCTGTCTGTCTCCCTTTTTTTTCTCTTTTGGTATTGGGACCTCATACTTTCCAGGCTCTGCCATTGAGCTATATCCAATCTATCTATCTATCTATCTATCTATCTATCTATCTATCTATCTATCTATCTATCATCTTTCTTTTTCTCTCAATTCATTCATTCATTCATTCATTCATTCATTCATTCATTCATTATGTATTTGATACAAGTTCTCATTCAAACCACTGTGTGTGCCACCACAGTTGGTCTCAGTGGCTGGCTCAGCACTCCTGGAGTGGTACTGGGGATTGAACCCAGGTCGTTGTGCTTGCCTAGGCAGGTGCTTAGAGTGCCGAGCTCAGTGGCCCTAGCATATGGTTTTTCTTTTCTTTCTTTCTTTCTTTTTTCTTTGGTGATACTGGGGATTGAACTTGGGACCATGTACTTGCCAGGTAGGTGCTTATGCTACTGAGCTATCTCCCTGGCCCTATGGCTTTTCTTTTATTTGTATTTTTTTTCCCATATAGAAAGAATGTATAGTCTGCTGCTGTTGAATGGAGTGTTCTGTACATGCCAGTTAGGTCAAGTTGGTTCAAATGTTTTAGTCCTTTTATGGCCTTGCTCATTTTCTATTTTGTGAATTTTTGGGAGCAAAGTATTGACATCTCTGATTATAGTTGTGGATTTTTCTATTTTTTCTTTAGTTCCCTTAGCTTTGGCTGTGTTTGTTGGTTACTATTATGGTACTGTTATGCATATGATGTGTCCCCCAAAGGTTCATGTATTCTGAACGTGGTCACCAACATAGTGATGTGAAAAGCAGGTCGGGCCTTTAAGTGGTGGGAGGTGATTGAGTCATGTATGAGCAGACTCTTAGGGTTCAGACACAGTGTCCATCACTTAGAACCTAAAGAAGTGTTCATTTGACTGCTAATGTAGAGGAATTCAGTGCATTGCCAGCTAGCTCTGTGGCATTAATGTCATGGCAGCAGGGGGCAGCCGAGTGAAGCACAGCAAGGAAACGGTGCCTGAGAGAAGCAGCTGAGGACCAAGGCCACACCCAAGGCTGCACCCAAGGCCCTGCCTCCATGACCTACCAAGACGGGTCCAGGGACACACTCTATTAACCTGCTAGGTGTTTCATAATCCAACATATTTGGATTAGTGGTCACAGTTCATGACTAAATGCTGTTCTTTTGGGCTGGGTTAGGTCTTGTAGGAGCAAATAGTTTCCCATGAGAGTGAGTTGTAACCCAAGAGCAAGCCTGGGCCCTGTCCAGTCTCTTGCATCCTCTCTTGCCAAATAACCTCTATCTCTGGCTTTGTGTCTCTGTGTCTCTGTGTCTGTCTTGTTCTACTATGATGCTATGATGTAATGCATCCAGGGTCCCCTCACCAGAACTGGTGCCACTCTGCTTGGACTTTCAGTCCCCCAAAAGATAAGATAAAGCATTTCTCCTTTTTTTTTTTTTTTTAATTGGTCTTTTTGAGACAGGGTCTCCCTATGCAGCTCAGGCTGGCCTTGATCTCACTTTTGTAGCCCAGGCTGGTCTTGAACTCGCACTGATCCTCCTGCCTCAGCCTCCCAAGTGCTGGAATTACAGGCATGTGCCACCACGCCCGGCTTCATTTTTCCTTTTAAAGTAGTTATCATCAGGTATTTCATTATAGTAACAGAACATTGACCAATACATGTGTGTTCCTACTGTGTGATTCCTCTCTGAGAGCTCTCACCACAAGATTTTGCTGGCACCATACTCTTGGACCAAATTTTTGGAACCTCCCCTTTTAATAAAGCACCAGACCCAACAATGTGATATTGTAGCAAAATCCAAACTAAGACCAGTTTAAATGTTTAGGACTACATAGCCTCTTGATGGACTGAAACTTATCATTATGAAATGACTTTCTTTAATCTTGGTAATATTCTTTTCTCCAAAAGCAACTTTGAATGATTTAAGTAACTACTTCTGTTTTCTTTTGGTTAATATTGGCGTGGTATATTTCTTTTTGTCCTTTAAATTTAACCTGATTGTGTTTTTATATCTAAAGAACACCCTTTGAAGGCAGTATATATATGAAACTTTCTTTTTTATACAGTTTGACAAATTGACTTTTGGTGGGCTTGTTTAGACCATTTATACTTAATAAAATCATTGGTGTGGATAAAATTCATGTCTTTTCCTCTAGCTTTTTAAATTAAAAAAATTTTTTTTTTGAGCGAGCATTTCACTGCTGGTAGTGGTGTGTGTAGCCTGTGTGTGGGCTGAGAAACTCCCAAGTACATAGTTACTGTTTCCTGAGGTGGAGTGGATGGTGGTAGGAGCAGTTTCGGGAACTGCCCGAGGTGCTCAGTAGACACTGGAGTAATAGCAGAGAGTCCCTGAGTCTGTCCAGCTTGAGTCCAGGGGATATGCATTTGTGTGTCACTTGAGTGTAGATGGCACTTGCAACCATGGTACAGTTAGGCTACAAAAATAACCAGTTTTTTTGTTTTCTATATTTTCTGATCCTTTGGTATCTTGAGTTCTTCCCTTTGCAGGGTAAACTAATTCCTAGAGACAGCAAGCAGTGCTTCTGGGAGCTGCCAGCTGTATTCACACTGTTGGATTCTCCAGCTACTTCCTCATTCAAGCTCTTACTTTGGGCCCCATTCCACCAGCTCTTAGTGCCCCAGGACCAGATAGCACTGGTGCCGCAGAGTCCACCAAAAATTATCCAAACTAGTCCCAAACTTTCATGCTTTACCCACTGTCTTGGTTACTTTTCTCTTGTTGCTGGGGCAAAATACCTGACATGCAAAATTAAGAAAGGAAAGATTTATTTAGCTCACAGTTTGTGGAGGTTTCGGTCTATACTTGACTGGCTCTGAGATTGGGTAGCACATGGCAGAGGGCAGCAGAGCAGTTAATTGCAATGGAAAGCAGTAAAATAGCAAGAGCAAAAAGGAAGGAGCAGTGGCAGAGAGTAAGCCTCTTTTCTTCTTTATACTACATTCAGGCTATCCACCCCGGGGTGGGTACAGCACTCACACCCATAATCCCAGCAGCACTTACGCCATAATGCCAGCTTTGGATCACGAATCAATCGCAAACTCTGGGAGTCCATCCCATGAATGCATGATGCTTTGGGGGGATACCTAGACACAAGCCAAAGGTTTTTGCTCACATTTTCCCTTATTCCTTCTGTCCTTAACTGATCTGGGTGCCTCTTCATGTTGTCTTGGCTATCTGTTGTTTGTTTGTTTGTTTTTCCAGAGTTGGGGATTGAACTCAGGCCCTTACGCCTGCAAGGCAAGTGTTTATTCTACTGAGCTATTTCCCCAGCCTGTTGTTTGTTTTTGGTCTTACTGATTTTATTATATATTTTTGGTTGAATTTTTTTTTTAGGGGAGGTTTATTTTTTTGCTGTTGGTGCTGAGAACCGAAACCAGGGCTTCCAGCTTGCTAGGCAAACATTCTACCGCTGAGCCAAATCTCCAGCCCCTTCATGTTGTCTTGGGTGGCACACCATGCTGTGTATATCTAGGGATTTGTGACTAAGTACTTCTGCATTCACAACTATCACTTCTGTGTTTAGGCAGCTTACTATACCTGATTAAAACAGTTCTGCGGCTTCCTTACAGTAAGATAGCAATGCCAGCTCTGGTTAGGTAGAGTACCTGCATTACCTTACTTCATTTCACCTTTCCAGCAGTCCCACAGAGTAGGTACTGGTACTACTTGTTGTCCTCTTCTGATACATGGGAAGGTTGAGTTGAGAGTTTCTATAATTGCCCAAGGATTTCAGCTTCTATGTGGTGCAGTGGGAACGTGGACTAAGGCCCTCTTAGGCCTTGTGCTCTTCACTGCAGAACTGTCCATAGGTGGCAGAGTGGGAGTCCTTCTGGGGCCACACTCCTTTAAACCTGTAACAGTTTGCCCTGAGCATCCCTCAGGCAGTGTGTTCATTTATATACTAACTATCGTTGAGTGTTGGTTGGGCAGGTTCCATTTAGCCAATTCATGCTTGTAGCAAAAAAATTAGATACAATTCCTGTTATCTTATAAAAATTAATGAAAATGTGCAAGTTTTGATCATCCTGCATTTAAATAATTGGACTGACAAGTGGTTAACACTTTTATAAACTGTAAGTTTTTTTTTATAGATTTAATTTTATTTTAAAGAGTTATAAACTGTTAAGTTGTTTATTTTTTTATTTTTTATTATTTTGTAAGTTTTTTTTTTTTTAAAGACAGTGTACTTTGTTGCCTAAATGAGGTTAACATCTTTAGGAAGAGAGAGTTAGAAGAGAGTTCTAGCCTGTTTTCTTGAGGATGAGGGAATTTCTGTCTTTGTGAGAGAATACACACACATGGACCACAACACCCTGCCTGGGTAGAGAAGAGATTCTAGATCCTTGTCCCTCGCTAGAGCTTGTCCTGTCTTCATGGCAGAGTCTTGTACATTTAAAGCTGAACAGAGAAAGTCAGGATCTTTCCATTTCCTGAAGATGTTGAAGAGGGATAATAATGAAAAAGTTATTCTCGGTTATTAGCATAGCACTCATCATTTAGAAGAACTTTGGAAAGCATATAAAAGCTTTTTTGCTTTTTTTTTTTTTGGTCTTTTTGAGACAGGGTCTCGCTATGCAGTTCAGGCTGGCCTTCAGCTCACTTTTGTAGCTCTGGCTGGTCTCGAACTTGCTCTGATCCTCCTGCCTCAGCCTCCCTATATAAAAAACTTTTAAGGGAGAAAAAATAGCTATTGCTTCAGATTCCAGGCTATCAACATTACAGTCCATTAGGGCCAGTGTTCGACTGGAATAATTAGTCAAAGACTGTTTGGGGTCTGTTACTTTCTCTCACTGTTTCTCTCTTTCTCTCTCTCTTTCTCTCTCTCTCTCTCTCTGTGTGTGTGTGTGTGTGTGTGTGTGTGTGTGTGTGTGTGTATTTCCTCTTGTTTCACACACTGGAAATTCCCTACTGGAATTCCCAGTTCTGTGGAATCAGTCTGACATTTGTGCCTTTCTGCCAAGTTTGGGGGCCTGGGCCCTTGTCACAGGGATTCAGACATGAGGAAAGAATTGTTCTTGGGCTTTTGCTCTATCCAAACAAATCAATAACAAATCAGCACTGAGTTGATCTTATTAGTTCTTCATTGTCCTACTCTCAATCCACAAACCAAGCTTGCTAATGACAATGCTTTTTAATGAATACAAGGCAAATTAAAACTCATTACAGCAAGGTTATTGGTAATGAGATAATCATAAGGCAAGTTTGGAAGCTAGGAGTGTATAGGAAGCTGGAGCCTGGGCAGGGAGACCACGCCAGCTGTTCTTGCACTGTTTTGACAGGGACAGGCTGCACAGAGGGGTGGGGGCTTCCAGGGAGGATGTGCTGCAGCAGTACACCATGCCGGTCAGTGGGGTCTGTAGAGCATGTGGATGATGAATATTACAGTAGAGGTAGAAGTGTGGAATTTTTGGGGGTTGAGAGCCAAAGTCTATATGTTCAGAATGACACATGGTCACTGTTAGTATTTGCATTTCTTCTGCACTGGTGTTTGCAATTTAGATGCTAGTCTGTGAAATTGGCAGGTGTTTCTGTCTGTGAGGCTGTGGTCCAGACTTGCTGGACTAAACCATGTATAGGGAATGGATGAGCCTAGAGTATTTATTTTTGTGGTCTTATTTTTTTTAAAATCAGGGTTGATTATTTTCCCATTGCCTTTCCATTCATTTATTGACTGAGCACTAATAGGCTGAACTCTGGTTCTCTTTTATGTATTGCTTCGTTTAGTCATTGTAGTGAGAAGTATAAATTTTATTCTTGTGCTGCTGAGAAAACTGAGGTCCCAAAGTTTATTAACTTGTCCAAAAGCAGCAGAACAGGATTTGAACCCAGTTCTTTCTCATTCCAAAGTGAGTAGTATTAACCATTGTTTGTGATCCCCCCTTGTTTTATTCAAGGCCAAATAAAGCTTACATTGCATTTTCAATGGCTGTGGCTACTCTGGTACCTACCATGGGGTTATCCTGTATACATCTCTTGTTGGAGTCACTGAGTAACTACTTTTTCTGCCTGCATCAACCAGTAGTGTGAACAAGGAAATTTTAGTACAATGAATTATGCACTCGTAAAAGGTGGTAATTCTAGAGGGATGGTGAGATAGCTCAGTGGACTAAATCCCCTGCTTAGCCAAGCTTAGGCAAGTGTGAGGATGGTGGTCCAATCCCGGGCACCATATGCTGTGCCGGTCCTGCCCCCAGCGTGTGCTGAGCAGGCCACAGAGTCCAGGTGCACACCTGTAATTCTAGCAGTATGGAGGCTGAAAGGCAGAAGGATCACTATGAGTCTGATCTGCATAATGAGACTGTATAGCAACCAAACACATTAAAAAAAGTGTAACTCCTGAAAGCTGTAAAAGGAGATTGTGATAGTCCAGCAGTAGTGAATACATATAGCAGCTGCACCTTCTGGGGCTTGGGGATCACAAGCCAGGGTGACATGGGACCTAGCAGAGGCTCCTCTACACTGCAAGGCCAAATAGAAGTCACTCCTTGATGGAGCAGGCTGGATTGCCCAGGGGCCTGGTGGTGAGGAGCTACAGTGGAAGGCCTGAACCAGAGGGTCTCGGCGCTAGCTGGCCGAGCAGCCTATGGGCCAACGTTAACTGCAGGAGAGTCAGAATGGCAGTTGGAATGCTCACTGGAGTGTGGGCTGGCGCTGATCTGTGGGCCCCTAGAGTGGACACTCCCTGACTGCCAGAAACAGGGCACTGGAAACAGTGAGGGAGACTCTTGCTCCTCTTATGACTTCAGGGTCACAGAACTCCCATCTGACATGGAAGGGATAACCCAGAGCCCAGCTCTGGGAACACAACGCAGTGTACAGAGAGTGTGTCTGGAGCTGGGAGGCTGTATTTACTGTCTCCAGCTTACAGGAGCTCAACTTAGAATTTTCTGACCTTAGGATGGTGTAGAAGTGATATGCATTTGATAGAGAGGCTATATTTGGAAATTTTGATTATTCCTGGCTGGGGATATGAAAACTCTCTCCCCTGATACCAAACAACCTCTGTGGGCCACAGCTGCCAGCCAGCCACGCGATTGTGAAGGGGCATGTGATATGTGTGCACTGCATCACGGAGCTGCTGTTCAGTAGGTTAGGTGTATGGGATGGGGTCTGACTCGAGATAATTTCACTTTAGAAAGGGCCTATCCAGCTGTAACCCATGGCGAGTGGTGGAGTGTCTGTCCGTCTGTAAACAACGCATATCCTCGTGCCTCCTCTCTATGGAGTGAGTCTGAGCTAGAGGGCTTATGGGGGCAGTCTGTAGAAGTGGCAAACACAGACAGCTAATTTAAGTCCTCATGTTTCTTTCACCTATGAGTTCCTTCAATACCTAATTCTAAACTCTTTGCCATACCTCCTGTTAGGTGTTGTTTTCTGTTGTGTCCTGTCCCTCTGGGGTTTCTCTGGGCAAGGGCAGGGGACTGGACCCATCAGAAACCTCTATTATGTGGTGTTGATGTCTTTATTGGGAAGGGGAAGACTGGCCTTCCACTTACTGTGGGTGTGGATTGTGCTCATTGTTTTCTTGGGCTCTGGGACAATGCAGGTGCCTGTGTACCAGAGTGGCCTTCCTGGGAAGTAGCTGGTTGGATGTTACAGTTTGTGTCTATTCTTTTCTTCCTTTTTTTTTTTTTTTTTTTTTTACTTTTTATGGCTGGCTCAGCCTGCCCTGGTGCAGTATGTGGTGCTGGGGATGGAACCGTGGTCCCAGCGGTTGCCTAAGCTTGCTTAAGCAGATGTTTCAGACTGCTGTTTGTCTAGGTGTCCTCCCAGAGCCTGTGTGTTCATAGGTGGAGCTTTCTGTAGGTGGCTGGGTCTACAGTGTATAATGCTGGGACCAAGGGTACATGACTACTACATCAGTTCACTGCTTGGTTTGGTGAAGTTCTGGTTTGGACTAAGGGTGCCCCCTGGGTATGAGTGCTGTCTGCCCGACGGATGGGTAAACTGCATGAGCTACAGGGGATACAAAGATGGTTTCTTCTTGGTGCTTGTGGCTTGTTGCTGTTGCCTCGCTCACTGCTTGCTGCCTTCTGCTTGCCGGCCTATTCTGTGGTCCCCGTGCCATGCCTTCCTGCCTTGGAGCCAGCCAGCTGTGAACTGAAATCTCCATGGACTGTGAGCTAAGTGAGTCTTTTTCCTAGTTTACCTTTGGGTGCCAGGTATTTTGTCTCAGCAGTGAGAAATGTGATGGAGGCCCTCAGCCCAGGCTCTGGTTGCCCAGATGAAGGCCCTGTGGATGCCTTTCTGGCTGCTATGTAGTTTGTTGTCAGTTGGGCATTTTTCTCAAACTCTGTTGGGTGCGAGTTGGGGGCTGATTATTTGAGCTGCAAAAGGTTGCCTATATCTTGGTTACTTTTCTCTTATTGCTGGGACAAAATACCTGACACTCAAAATTAAGGAAGGAAAGGTTTTTTTATCTCACAGTCAGTGGAAGTTTCAGTCCATGCTCAGTTGGCTCTTAGGCAGAGTGGCACATGGCAGAGAGCAGCCGTTCACTGAGGTGGCAGAGTGAAGAGAGCAAAGGGAGGAGTAGCGGCAATGATGGCTACAGAGAGCAAGTCTGTCTCTCTTCAGTCACACTCACACTATCTGCCTCAGTCTAGGTAGATAATCCATAATCCCAGCAGCACTCACTCATATCCATAATCCCAGTGGATCATGAGTTAATCACAAACTTCAGAAGCCAACCCATAATTGCATGAGGCTTTCAGGGGAAGCCTAGACATAAACCATAGCAGTCCATATGGCTGCAACTCTGACACTCACTGCAGGGAGAGGCCCAACCTCATGTTAGACCACATTTGCCATCTTTCCTGCTTCCTTAGGACGGCTGAATGTGGCTTGTGCCACCCTGGACCTCAGTTTTATCAAGCTTGACAGGACCATCCACCATCTGATACAGCTGTCCCTGTTTCCAGTTCTTAAGAGATTTTCCTCCCTGCATCTCTTTGACCCATGAGTGGATGCTTACGCATGCACCTTCCCAATTGAAATGAACTTCCTTCTCGTTGTATCTTCTTCCATGGAGCAGAGACTCCCCTGGGCATCACTTGGATTGGTGTCTGCATTCAGGCTGAAAAGCTCTGCATGTGGCTTTGGATCTGTGGAAGTGAAGGGGGGCGGCAGGTGAGAGGGCACCTGGCTGCTGGAGCAGGGTGTTCAGGGCTAGAGTGTTTGCTTCTAACTTTCTAGAGTAGCAATTTCCTATATGGTTCACTTGGCAGCTGAGTATGTAGGCCCTTAGAATATTTCTTCCTTTTTTTATAAGTTGTTATTTAATTCTTCTCATGGTTTTGTTATGTGCTAATTGCAAGTATGTCAGCATCCTTTGTAGCAGTTGAGAGTATAAGTTCATCTTTGGTATTCCCTCTTTGTTAACTTGTGGGTGAAAGCAGAAGTCAGGTTTTACTGGGGAGCTTTTATCACTGTGACTGAATACCTGACATAAGGAACTTGTTTTAGCTCACTTTTTAAAAAAAAATGTATTTTAGTACAGGGTCTGCAGGGTCTATAGGGTCTGACTACATAGCCTGGACTCCTAGTGATCCTCCTGTTTTCAGCCTCCCAAGTGCTGACATTACAGGTACACACCGCCATGCCCAGCCTTAACTGCCATCTCAGTATTCCCCGGGGGCAGGGCTGGCAGGGCAGGCTGGGAATCGAAACCTGGCCGCTGCACCCTGGCTAAGCAGGCACTTTACTCGGCTTAGCTATCTGTCTGGGCCTTAATCACTTTTTGAGAGCTTTCAGTTTACCATTGGCTACTTCCAAGGCAGATGCATCATGGCCAAAGGACACAGTGGAGGAGAGCACCCCTGTCATAGCAGCCAGGAAGCAGAGAGTAGAACAGACCAGAGGGAAGATATGTTCTTCAAAGGAATGACCCCAGGGAGCTCCCTCCTCCAACAGATCCCAGCTCCTAAAGCCCCTTCCACTATGAACTTAACCATAAGTCTGTTCACTAATGAGCCTAGTGCCCTCACAGTCTGACCCGCCTCTGAAAGCCCACCTCTGAATACAGTGGACTTCTTGGAGACTTCTATCTATTTATTTACTTATAATCATTTATTTATTTATTTATTTGGTACAGGGTCTTTTTTTTTTTTTTTTCCAAAAACATGTTAGTAGTATATTCCCAATAATTGATACAATGCATATACAGAGCATAGGATGTAGACATGATAATTTTTTTATTCATCGTTGATACAAAAAATTCTTCTCATTGAACTAAGAGAAAGTAGTTGTATACATTGTCCAGTATTCCATAATCGCAGTGGATTATTGGCAGAACTGGCAATGTCGGAAGCTGTTGATTTAAGCCTTTTACAGCTCAGCATACTAATCTAGCTTTACATTTTATGCTTCATGGTTAAACTTTTCTGTTGGAAAGGGCAAGTTAAAGCAAGACCTGTATAACAAAACATTTAACTTTTGTATCTCCCAAGGTCAGTCAGATACCCTCAGGATTTATTTTGAAACCATGTACAGTGCTTTGTAGAACTGTTGTTAGTGCCAGTCGTTTGGATGAGTCATGGCCATTGCTTGACCAGTTTGCTCTCTGAAAGACTGAGAGAATGTTTTCTCTCTAGGTGGCTCTCCTTAGGCACGCTGTACATTCGCAGTCCCTTTCCTCTGTGGTCCCATAATGTCCTTGAACAGAACATTTGGGAAACCGCTGAGTTATAGGATGTTACAGCACAAGTTCTCTTATGTCCTGAGTCCTCACTGAGCTTGGTGGGCTAGGGCCAAAATATTGGCAATCCTTGCAGCCCTCTTGAGGACTTTTAGATCCAAACTAACAAGTCTCACAGGGACCTGGGATCCCTTGTCTTTTGTATGTACCCAAAGCTCCATCCTGCCTCAGAGGCTATAGCTCCTGGAAGGCCCTTGTAATTCCAGTAGTCTTGGCTGGGCTGGAGTATGACTGGGGCTGCACACCTGGGGGTAGGTGGGGACCACCTCTCAGCTTTGGAAAGATGGGTGAACAGAGGTTGTAAGTCAAAGTTTCCTGTGTCAGGCAGCCTGTCTAGCCATCTGCTCTCTGTGGTTAATACCCCCCCCCCCCCAGTGATAACATTCCCCCAGTAGATAGTCCCAAGATTGCCACCCTAGAAAAACCTGTAGTTCTGGAGTGTTTTGCAGCCTTTCCATTGACATTTATTAGTTATTTTATAAACAAAACAGCTGCATTTTTCATCTGTAAAGGTACGAGCACCCACCTCCCTGAGCTGCTTTGAGGATTAAAGGATATACTGCACATGACCATGTTTTATCAGTTGTAGAGCTCTGGTATGAAGTATTATGTCTGAGGGCCAGGTGGCAAACATGTTGACTTGACGTACCCTTGAATGAGACCTTACTACATTATGTTGGCCAAATCCTCTGACACTCATTTCTAAGGAGTAAGAAAGACTTAACCAGCAAAGTTTTGGTAGAGGGAAGGAAAATGGAAACATCAGGACACAGAAACTGGCCTCAGTGTGAGATTGGAATTGACTGCTCTGGCTGGTATAGAAAATGGGAGTGTGTGTGTGTGTGTGTGTGTGTGTGTGTGTGTATGCATGCATCCACATGCACATGCATGTGTCTGCATGTGCATGTGCAAAGTGTATGGACATTGGGGAGTAAGTGACAACTTCAGGCAGAGGGCTAGGAAGGGGAATGGTGCCCATAGAAAAGTCTGCACTCATACTGTGGCTCTGGCCTCTCTCCCTGCAGGTGCATCTCCGCTCTGCCAAGCGACTCTGTGAGCTCTGCTGTGCCAACCGGGGGACTTTCATCAAGGTGGGCCAGCACCTGGGCGCTCTGGACTACCTGCTACCAGAGGAGTATACCAGCACGCTGAAGGTGTTGCATAGCCAGGCCCCACAAAGCAGCATGCATGAGGTCCGCCAAGTCATTCGTGAAGACCTGGGCAAGGAGGTACCTAGCCTGGGCAGGAGGGTGGGACTGGGAAGGATGCTTGTGCAGAAGCCCAGCAAAGTTCTTGCTTTGGGCCCAGTATACTGAGGGTTTACTGCTCATGTGGTACCAAATGTCATAGCAACTTCATGTTGTCATCAGAGGTCAGAAGGAAGTTTGGTGATGGCACTGAAAAATATTAAACTTCAGACATCTGCTTTCGACTGTCATGGTTGGCACCCTAATGCGATTCACAGCATTCAGCGTGATGGTCTGTAGTGATTGCTGAGCGCTTACTGCATATTGACCACTGTGCTGTGTTTCACATATTACCTTACCCTCGTGGCCGGCATAGGAGGTAGATAGTGTTACTGGCCCCATTTTGAAGATGGAGACTGGAGGCTTATGTGCCCAGGTCCACTGTCCAGGGATGTTATTTATAGGTGACTCCGGAGCACTGTGTTGCACTGCCATCCGTGAACTACCTAGGACATCAGTGCTGTGGCTTTTCTGGAGCATCTCTGGAGGCACTGATCCAGCCTGTGCTCAGTTCCTAGCAAAATGATATCCTTGTATACCTCATTCTTGTTTCTGTAAAATGAAGGTAACATAGTGCCCAGGTTAGTTTGCCTAGTGTAGCAGTTTCTGTGGAACAAAGCTCAACACAGTTTGGGACTATGACTGGCCACACAGTCGGATCTGCTCACCTGTGCTCTGTGTGGTGTGACCTGTGCTCTGGTCACACTGCCCTGAGTGCTTTTATTCCATTCTCTCTGTTAAGTGATTCAAGGCCTGTCTATCTGTCCATTCCTCTAGCAAATTTCAGGCAGCGCTCTAGGTGCTGGTTTCCCAATCAGACTCCAGCTCATCTGTGCAGTCTTCTCTAGCCATAGACCTGTGACTAGACTGTTGCCTTGGTCTGCAGAGCTTTGCCCCCTCCACTTGTACGAGCTATGGGCTTGGTCACTTGGATTTTCCCCTACAGGTCAGAGAGTTTTTGAGGATGAAGGCCATGGTGGTCCTTTGGTCTTGTTTCTTTAGCCCTAGAACAGTGAGGTACACAGTAGGTATCCATGCTTGTTTAATGGGTCAATGGATTAGGCAACTCAGATCCTGGCCAAGAGTAGGGATAGAGGTTTGGTGAAGGCCATTTTTTCCATTTGTGCTAATTGTGGCCCCGATTCTAGGACCTTTTGTGTGAAACTGGTACTGGGTGGTCAGTGCATGGCTTGTGGTGGCTCACTTGGCAGCACTGGCCTGGATTGGAGGGAGACTTCACTGTCTGACGCTGGAGCCCAAGTCATGCTGGAGGGCAGCACAGAAGTCTTTGACTCCCTTACACTGAGGGACATTTTCTCTTAAAGAGACAAACTGAAAGGCAGTTCATTTAGGGCTGGAGTCAGAGCAGCCTGTAAGTTAGGGGAGCAGGACTAGGATGCAGGACCCCAGGCAGAGAGGACAGGGTTGGCACAAGGCTGGCCAGAGACTGCCTTTGCTTCTCTGAGACTGTGGGCCTCTAGCTTCCAACAGCATGAGATTCACCCCCAAATTAAAACTAAATAAGTCTTGGTAATAACAGTGGGAGGCGCATCATTGCTGGCATGTGGCAGCTCCGTGGGTGTGGAGGGGAAGGCAGCAGGAGATTAACCCTCAGCAGTCTCTGGGGAAGAGAGCCAGGCAAGAGCAGGGCGGCAGCCCCTCCAAGCAAGGGCAGAGTGAGATGAGAAGTTCGGGGTGTTGGCAGTCATGGTGTCCTCCCCACACCCTGCCAGCTGGCTGGAGGATGTAAAGAGGAGGAAGACATCTCTTGCAGAGTCAGTCTGAGTGAGATGGCAGGGTGGCTCTTGCCCTAGTTTGTCTGGAGTCCCTTGAGAAAGGGAGCCAAAGTCAAGGTCATGGTTCTGAGGGGGCATCCCCGGTGCTGGGAAGCTGTGAAACCTCTGGTTTCTTACTACAGCCCCCACGCTCATGTAGTTGAACTCTTTCCTCTTCTTCATCCTCCTCCTCCCTTTCCTCCTCCCTCCAGGGAAGATAGCATTTATTCACTCATGACACACTTTTCTAGTCTGTGGGTGGAGGGAGGGGAACAGGCCAGGTGGGGAGCAGGGTGGGTGGGTGTGGGGGTGTGAGGGTGGAGGAAAGTCACTCACTTTCTACTTCCCTCTCCCTCCAGCTCTTCCATGACACCTCTTCGGGAATAGTTCCCACCCCTGCACAGTGTCTGAACAGGCTTCATGATTCCTGGGTCGGGTTTGGCCCTAGACTTCTGCATGAAACCTCAGTTTCATCCTGGGTACTGGTGCACTGGTGAAAGCAGTTGGGTCTGTCCTGCATGGCTATCTTTCTGGGTCACAAGCCATGGCTAGGCTCTGAGGTCACCCCAAGTTCAGAGACTGCAGAAGTGCTCCTGAACATCAGCTTGCAGACTGGCTGGCTGGACAGGAGCTCACAGTGGTGCTTTCTGGCCTCTTGGGGTTCTTCCCACCCACAGAGCCTTGGTGTATCACTGGTGTTCTCAAACTAGTCCTGTCCCAGGTAGGTGAGGCTGGTCCAGAGAGGCGTCCAGCAAGGGACACCTCTTGAGATAGGGGGCATCGTACTGTGGATTCCAGAACCCAGGTATATATTTGGTTCCAGATCTGCCCAGATCCCTGGAAATTAGTAGGTGCCATGGGGTAGAGGAGAGGGCAAATGGGAGCCAAATCAGGTAGGTTGGCTTAACAGAGGGTGATGTGAGGGTCCTTGACTGAGGCAGCAACAAACAGCAAGGTGAAGCTTAAGGTCATCTTTTATTTTTGAGGAAGTGGGATCTTTTCTGCTGCATCAGGTGTCCTAGGTCTGCACTGAATTGGTGATGGTTTGAGCTCTGATTTATTGAACTGCCCCTTGGGCTCCAAACCTGGTGTAATGCTGATCTTGGCCAGCAGATGGTGCACAAGCCTGCTAATCAAGGTGGGTTATTGCAGATCTGGCTCTTCCAGAAAGGAAAGACAAGATGGAAAAGAGTGGTTCTTTCTACTCTTGGGTATGGTCCAAGCATCCAAGTTGACATCTCTCCAACCTGAATGGGCCAGGGTATGGCGTGTACCCACAAGCCTGAGCCATGAGGCTCTTGACTGTTGCAGTGCTGGGTGTCCCCCAGATGTGGCCCTGTTGGGATATGGTGGACCCTCTAGGTGGAGGGACTAATGGGAGCCCTTAGGTCATTGGAGGTGTGACCTTAAAGGGGATTGTGGGACATCAGTCCTTTCTTTTCTCTCTTTTGCTTCCTGGCCATGAGCTAGGCCAGGTGCCTCATGCTTCCTGACCTCCTGACCTCTTGCCCTCATGAGTCCTAGGGTTCATGCTGGGGACCTGGCATGCCTCTTTTTCACAGCTCTGAACCCATTTCTTCCTTCTCTGGGTTACGAGTGCTCTGAGGCTTTCTGCGGGCTCTGCCAGCTTATGAGTCTGTGGTTCAGTACCTTCTCCTTCTTTTTTCCATTCCTTTTTTCTGCTTGCTTATTCAACCAGCTGGTGTTTGCTGAAAAAGGCACAGTGCTAGACACTCAGTGCAGCCAGGGATGGGAACGACCTCATTCCAGTCTCCATAGTCTGGGTCAGGGGAGAGAGTACTTCTCGAGGTAATGTCTGGTTTTGTTAGTGCCCTGGGACTTTGAAGGAGAAGGGCAGGGTTCTGTTTGAGGGGATGGAGCCTTTGGAAGCAGGTGGTCTCTATTCCAGGGTCTCAGAGCTGCGTAGAACTAGGGAAAGTGCAGGTTGGAGTAAGGAATCACTCATGAGTGACTTGGGCTGGAGCAAGGTATGGGATGGGTGAGATCTTGTTGACCAGAATGTAGTAGTTAGGAGCTGTGTTTGCCCAGGTGAGACTGAGCTCACATTTTAAGGGCTTGGAATGTTCTTTTCAGTATGTGTGCTTGAGAGCAGAGCTTGGAGAAGCACTTCAGCAAAGTAAGGAGGAGGGGGCTGAGGTGTAAGAAAGAGGGCAAGGGAGGGTGGGCATTTCAGGAACTCCCACGGTCATCTGATTGTCTTAGTAATGGGGGACATGAGGCCATCTTTCACAAATGCGGACTATGTAGGTAGGGAAGCTTGCAGCGGGTAGAAAGCTTCAGGGCAGAGTGACAGTGGGCCATAGAGCTGATCTGTACGCTAGTCTGCTGCACTGGTCCAGCTGCTTTTGGGTATGAGCACGTGCACATGTTTCAGTGGCGTCAGATTTTGTTGTGTTTCAAAACATGATGGAGGTTTGTTTGCTATCTTGGAATTCGGTTGTATCAGATAAGATGCTTTCTACCCCTGAAATGTTATGAGAAACCGGAGGAAATGAGATCAGCTGCTGGGATGGAGTGCTGAAATGCCTTTGTTAGGGTACAGCGGCATTGGTGTTGGGGCGGTGTGGCTTACAGACCCCACAACATGTGTTTTCTAATCTTGGCTCGGAATCCCCTTCAAGGAGGATGAAGATTTAGACTTGGTCCCCAGCACCCAGGGACAAGGGCTTATGGCACAGGTATGTGGTACACAGTTTCTGTAGAAGAGGAGGTGGGGGGGTGCCACTGTGTAAGTCCATGGGGACAGATGGAGAGCTCCAAGGTGAAGTAAGAGTTCAGGAAAGAGGTAGAGAAGCCCCTCTCTTAACAACCACAATTGCTCAGGAAGTTTGGCAGTGGAGCAGAAAGCTCTGTAGGGGCAAGCGCCAGTAAGAGCAAAGGCAGGTGGGGGAGAGGAGGCAGGAGAGTGGCCAGGAGGGAGCAGGGGCACATGGGAGCCTGACTGGCCCAAGAAGAACTTCGTGAGATGTGCAAGTGAGAAAAAGAGCCCCCTTCTGCACCTCTCCTTCCAAGCTGTGGCTACTGTGCCAGGGCTGGACTGGACATGATTTCTGTGTTAATCTGGGTTCTCCAGAGAGATTGAGCCCCTGCGTTATGGGTGTGCATGCATGTATGCATGTCTCCGTTACATAGTGCCTGTATTTGTAGTATTTTACTAGAAGAATGTTTTACTTCCTATACTATCCTTTCTCTTCCTCTTCCTCATCAGTCCCCAGCACTCTACTGGGGAAAATGAGAGAGTGGCCTGGCTGTTGTATTGAATCATCTGGTAGTGGAGGCTAGCAAGTCTATAATCTGCAGGCGTTCCAGCAGGCTGGGCCTCAGGAAGAGTAGGTGTTGTGGTTCAAGTCCACGCTTGAAGGCTTCCTGCTGGTACTCCCGGGAGATCATTCTTAGTCTCTTCAGGTCTGTACCTGATTGCGTGAGGCCCACTCAGATTGTGGGCTGTCGCTACATCTCTTCCAGAGACCTCTCACTGACACAGCTACCATAATATTTGAGCCAATATCTGGGTACTCCTAGCCCAGCCAGGTTGACACATAAAATAAAGTGTCCCAACTCTTGATGTGGCCCTAAGCTGAGACTGCACCTTTGTACCCTCGGTCCTGTTTTCCTGTGACGCCTGTGTTTCAGATTGAGCCTCTGAGCTAGACAGGAGCCAAACTGCCTACTGCATTTATTTGTTTTGTGACCTTGGGTATGTTAGTTACTTTCTCTGTCCTTCAGGTTCCTCATCTGCAAAGTGGATCTGGGAAGGAAGTG
>PVJA010011852.1:0-53569 GCA_004027025.1 Myocastor coypus
CTTAAATGATCACTGGGCAGGTTTCTCATCAGCTGCAAGTTCTCATGCTGTGCTTTGTTGAGCCTCTGCTACTGGCTAGAAGATGTTTTTTTTTTTTTTTTTTTTTTTTTTTTTTTTTTTTTGGTAGGACTCGGGTTTGAACTCAGGACCGGCACTTGCCAAGCAGGCACTTGTGCAACAGACCTATCTCCCCAGCCCTGAAAAAATTCTTTCAGGTTAGTTTATAGTCTGTTTACACATCAAATGAGAAACTATTAGACCAAACTTAACAAATATATGGAAGCAGCTTTAGGCCAAACTTAATTCCATATAGCGGGAGAAATCTTAAAATCAATTATTTAATCTCCAATATTGACAGAAAAATAAGTGAAAAATTTATGTGAAAGGAACAGTCATGCCTGTGGCCTAACTGATTGTCGTAGGGCAACCAATGCCACAACATAAAAACCCGTATTTTCTCTAGTACACAGAAGACCTCACTAAAGACCATGCACCGGACCAAAGTCTTTGGTAGATTTAAATGGATCAATGTTTGACACACTATATTCTCTCAACTAATGAAATAAAATTAGAAAACAATAACACAAATATCTCTAGAAAAAAATTCTTCCTCTTTTTGTTGTTGTTTCCCCCTCCCCAGTGGCAGAGATTGTTCGCACATACAAACACTTAAGAAAAGAGCATGGCAATTTTTCAAAAGGATAAACACATATCTAGCATAATATCTACCGAGCACACTCCTACTTATTTACTGAACAAAAATGAAAGCATACGTCTACTCAAGGACTACCAAACATGCATAGCTGCTCTCTTTGTAATAGTTAAAATGAGAACAATTCCAGTGTTCACTAACAAATGATTGGATAGGGCAAGGGAGATAGCTCAGTGGAATAAGTGTGTGCCTGGCAAATATAAGGTCCTGAGTTCAATTCATGGTACTGTAAACACACACACACACACACACACACACACACACACACACACACAAATGTAGATTGCCAAGTGCTGCTCAGTGTATAAGAGAAATTGGCTATTGATGTGGACATTGACATGGATACATTTGAAGATATTCTACCTGAAAAAAGTAAAAGTTAAAGGGACATAAATATGAGAGAAAGATGGAAACAGAGATATAGAAAAAGAGACACAGAGAAAGAGTGCACCAAACAAAATACATACAACTCAGGAAAAGAAGATGAAGAAATGAAACCATGTATGGCATTTTGTAGAACTTTAGTCAATGTCATCCCTTTGGATGACTCACGGCCATTGCTTGACTAGTTTGATCTCTGCAAAAGCCTGAGAGAAAGTTTGCTTTCTAGATGACTCTCCCTAGGCACACTATACATTGTCGATCCATTTCCTCTGGAGCCCCATAATTTCCTTGAACAGACAATTTGGAACACTAGTGAGTTATAGGATGTTGTAGTACAGGTTCTTTTATGTCCTAAGTCCTCCCTGACCTTGAAGGGTTAGAGCAAAAATATTGGCTATCCTTGTAGCTCTTCTTTTTCTCTAAATTTTTGGTCTGTACACTTAAGCTGTTAACCCTCCAGAAGAGAACATTAGTAATACTATTACTATATAACATAGGTACTTGAGCTTAATATTACTGTCTTTCTGAATATCAAATGCCTTAGACTTAACATGGAACTAGTATTTTCCATCAATCAATAAGGGATTTAACTGACTTTGTCAGATATAAAAGTTACATGTTCTGTTATATAGGTCTTGCTTTAACTTGGGCTTAACCATTCAGCAGAAAAGTTTAAATATGAGGCATAAAAAGTAAAGCTATATTAGTATGCTGAGGTGTAAAAGGCTCAAGTCAACAGTTTCCAACAATGCCAGTTCTGCTGATAACCCACTACTATTATGGAGTATAGGTATAACCATACACTACTTTCACTTAGCTCAATGAGAAGAAATAGTTGTGTTAAGAATGTTTAGAAAAGCTACCATGTCTGCATCTTCTACTTTGAAAAACTACTATGACTACAACAATATGCACTGTATTAATTATGGTGGCTGTCCTCCTAATGGGTTTTGATACTATCTCATTATTTCTTATTAAAAGTAATAAAATTTAAAAAGAGACAATGAAGAAACATCAGGAATATTTCCATGGCAAAATCATACATTTATATAACCACGATGCTTAAGGCAATGGTCCTAAAAATTCTCATCATGTTTTTGAAAATAGAAATTAATGAGTAGAACTCTCGCTTTGCCTAACTCTATCTGCTGATATCTGTGAACTAAGCAACTGTATTGTGGACGGCATTGTGTAATACTATAAACATGCTTAAAATGCCTGCCATTTTGCTCTTCTAAATGTATACTGCTTCTAATGTCATGTCAATTATTGCTATACTCTCTTTAAAGTAAATGTTTTTAAAAACATGTAATAAAAGTACATAAGAGACAAGTAAAGAAAATGAAGAAATGTCTGGAAGCTCATGGCGGTCTATTTGAGCACCTCTTGCAATTGAAGAGGCCAAAGATAACTTGTAATAATCTCAAAATGTTTCCATATTTTAGCGTTAAAATATTTACACATTTTTCAAGAAGTGTATGTACATTTTTGGTGAATTTCCAAACATTAAAGCTAATCTATGTTCATGGCAAACAGACTTGTGATTACATGAGTGTGGCAGGATCTGGGGACAGCATCAGGAAAAACAGTTGTAAGGGGTACAAGTAACCCTTAGGGAGGCTAGGTGTAAAGTTGTGACAGTTTCACAAACATTAGATTATGTCAAAACATATCAACAGTGTCAGGCCAATAATTAAGGTAATAAAAGTAAAATGAACATAGTATTTGTAACACAATCCAATATTTCCAGAGTTCACTTAGAAAAAACTATAAAAAATTAATATTTATAAAACAGTGTTGGCAAATCAATACCAGCCATAGGAAATGGAACATGATTGTAACAGTGAACAGAAAGTAGAAAGACTACCTTCAACATGCATAAAGCATAAATCTTTGAGAAAATAAAACAAGTTATAGCATTTAGTAGCAGATGAAAGCATTAATTTTTGAAAATACAAATGACACTGGGGGAGAAGGGTGCTGGGAATCTATTATGAATCTAGAGACATTGTTTTTTGGGTTACCCCCATCTACTCACCCTCCAACCAGCTGTCAAAGCTGTAGTTATAATGATTTGAAGTTGACAGCAAAAACAGCACCTTTGGAGCAAACAGTGGTAACCTCAAATTGCAAGGGTAGAGTGGGAGGAGGGCACATGGAAACCTGAAGGCTTTTCTGGCTCAAACATGACAGGCTTATTTCAGAGCAGAGAGGAAAATCCTACGGGCTTGTTAGCCCAGTCATGCTGAAGTGATTCATGGTGAAAAGAAGACAAGACAAAAATTAAAAGGGTCATTCTAGAAATTAGAACAGTGGAAAGGATAAAATTAGCTTTTCCACAACTCTTGTTGACTACTGAACCACATGGGTACTGGGGAATCCAAAAGAGTACATAGGAAAAAAAAAAAGAGATCCAAGGTGTGACATGAGAATTGGAATTCATAATGACATTGTAGTGTATATAAGACATCTTGTAAGAGGTGATTTTAGCAGTTCTAATCATAAACATGACAAGTAAATGACAGAAAACTTAATTGGTGATGCTAAGCATTTTACTTCATATATGTGCATGAAAACATAATGTTATGCCCCTTAAATACATACAAACCTAGATGCAGCTTAAGAGATTATGGAAAATAATCAGCTAAGTCTGTAGAAGAGTGGAAGCCTAATGAGCAAAAGGTGCCTGAGTACAAACTTCTTTGAATTCAAATACGGGCACAGGTATAATCACAAAGAAGCCAAACCAAGAGCATGTGAATGAGGTTTTTAAGAAAAAATAACAACAAAAAAAATCAGCTGATACATCAAAGGATACACAGGTGTAGAAGACAAACTCTGTAGTAGTTCAGACAAAATACTACACCAAAAACACAAAATAAAATGATTTACAACTTCCAAGAATACAACAGAAACTAGACTTGCTGCAATATACAATATAAAGAATGTTTGCAGCTAAAAGACAATCAACACGTAAGCAGAAAGCAGAGTGTGACTCACACCTAAGAGAAAAACAATTACTGAATCTACATGTTGAAGTTAGATTGGCATTAGAACAACTAATATGAACACAGAACTGAAAGAAATTGTCTGAAACCACTGTGGTAACATGCTAATAATAAATAAAAGGAGGGCTCAAAACAGGACATGAAATGCTAGTAAAGTACCAAATGGAAATCCAGATTTTACAACTGATAACTTCAGTGAAAACTTTACTACTTGAGTTCTAAGCAGAGTTTAGATAGCAGAATAAACTGAAAACTTAAAGACAGATACAGAAAATTATCCAACTTTTCAAAGTTTACTAAAATCTAAAGGGGAAATAAACAGACCATCTAAGATCTGTAAGGCAATGAAAATCATTTAACATTCATGTAGTGGGAGTTCCAGAAGAAAAAAGGAAGAAAGGGACATAAAGATATTTGAACTAATAATGGTCAAATCTCCTAAGATTCTTTTTAATAAAGCACACAAACTTAGAGATGCAAGTTAAATGAACTTCGCATAAGCTTTTCACAAAAACAACTACATCTAGGGACAACATAATCAAATTTCTGAAAGGCAAAAAAATATAAAAGTAAAATACACCATGGCTTTCCACTCACATCATAATAAAAAAATTCACACAAAAGGATCCTGGCTTTAAAAGTAAATTTTCTAGAAGCAGAATAGGAGTAAAATATTAATTAACTGATAAAATAAGATTCAAAATGCCTAACTAATAAAAAGGTAAATAAGCAGAACTTTATGAAAATTAAGCCGTTTCAATTCAAAACACAGTATTTAAATATAAAAACTTCCAAGACAATCTTAAAAGATACTTACAAAGCAAATATTTTTAAAAACACACACCTAAAGCATTATAATCATCATAATATAGACCAATAATAATAATCAAATAAACAAATATTGGAAAAAACACTTGAATAGACCCTTCAGAATAGAAGACATATAAAAGGCATTCATTATTAGGGAAATACATGCAATTTCCACAAAGCAATATCACCACATGGCTTGATAGAAGGTATACAATTTTTAGAATGACAGTACCAAATTTTGGTGAGGCTACAAGGAAATGAGATCCCTCAAAAAATGGAAATAGGAATATAACATGTGAGAGACACTCTGGGAAAAAGTTTGGTAGTTTCTTAAAAAGTTAGAATTATCATGTGGAATGAGAAATTCACTGCTAGATATATACAAAAGAAAAATTAAAAATGTGTCCACACAATGAACTATAAAAGTATATGCTAATGATATATGTCAAGGTCTTACAACACAAAAACAATCCAAACCAAAGTCAATACAAGGAAGGAGGTTATAAAAATCATGACAAAAATTAGTTAAACTGAGAATATAGTATAAAGTATCAATAAACTAAAGAGTTATTTCTTTGAAAGATTAAACAAAATAGAAAAACCCTTAACTAATCTCACCAAAATAAGAAAAAGGAAAATAAAGAGGCAAATTCATACAATTAGAAGTGAAAAATGTGAAATTGCAATGGGTTCGGCTGAAATCCAGAAGAGTATTGGTAACTACTTTGAGGACCTGTGTTGTCTTAGCTACTTTTCTCATTGCTGAGACAAAATATTCGACACTTTAATTAAAGAAACAAAGGTCTCTTGTATCTCACAGTGAGCAGAAATTTCAATTCGTAGTTCACTTGATCCATGGCAGAGAAAAAATATAACATGTACTTGAATAAAATGGAAAAATCAAAAAATATCGGATTAATTCTTAGGTACATATGAACTACCAAAGTTCAAGCAACAGATATAAAAAAAAATCTCAGAAAAAAAATCACTCAGTCAAACTGAAGAAGTAATTAAAAAATAGTGTTATCTAAGAAAAGTTCAGATCTCAATGTGTTCACTGTTGAATTCTACAAGAACTTTAAAGAACTCTTCCACTGTTTTAATGAAATAAAAAAGCAGGACTCCTAAAGTCATTCCTAGTAGCAAATATTACTTTAATTCCAAAACTAGAAAAGAATCAAACCCAAAAAAAGAGAACTGTAGGTCAATCTCTTCAATGGACGGAAATATAATTATCCTCAATAAGATAGTGGTAAATAGAGTGTAGTAAATCATCAAGAACATAATGCACAATGAATAAATAGGATTCACTGCAGGGATAGTTCAATGTTCTCAAATCAATATATGCAAAAACCATATAAACACAAGCAAGGAAAAAAATATTATCTCAATGGACATAGAAATAGCATTTTACAAAAAGAAGATGAAAACTTTCGCTCTAAAATCAGGAATAAGTATGCCCACTATGTATCACCACTTCTGTTCAGTATAATTCTCAAAACATGGTCTCTACATAAATGATCCTGAAAGCTTCATCACAAGACTTTTAGAACTAATATACAAGTCAATACTCAAAAATCAATAGCATTCCTGTATAATAATAACAAATTTATTGAGAAGGAAATTAAGGAAACAATAGCCTTCAGATTGGTATCAACAAAAAAGAAATACTTAGGAATTAACCTAAGGAAGTGAAAGACCTATGCAATGAAAACTATAGTGCTCTGCAAAAAGAAATTAAAGAAGATATCATAAAATTGAAATCTATCCCTTGTTCTTGAATTCGCAGAACCAATACAGTCAAAATAGCCATACTTTCATATTGTTGTATATAGATTTAACACAATAACCTGCCTTAGAAAATTGGAGAAAACAATCCAAAAATTCATATGGAACCATGAGAGAACTAAAATAGCAAAAGCAATTCTGATGACAAGGGAAAAGCAGGAAGTATCACAATGTTGGACTTTAAGATGCAATAAAAACTGCAACATTAAAAAAGAAAACAGCATGCATTGGCAGAAAATTAAAAAAGATATGTAGATGAATGGAACAGAATACAAGTCACAGAAACAATTCTAGACACACATATATGTTATTTTTCAAAAATGTGCCAAATTCCTTCACTGGAAGAAAGATAACCCTTTTAACAAATGGTACTGGGAAGTCTTGCCTTCTGCATGCCAAAGATTAAACATAGATCCACAGCTCTCACCATGCACTAAACTGAAATGAAAATGAATCAAAGAGCTAAACATTATAAGGCCAGCCAGAAAGCTCACCTGACTAAAGTGCCTACTTACAGAGGCACAGGGACTGTGGTTCTATTCCTAGTGTGCCCTGCTGGCCCTGCCCGCGGGGTACACAGAGAAAGAGATTGAGACTGTGCATGGTGGCACATGCCTGTAATCACAGCTCATGGGAGGCTGAAAACAGGACAATCACTAAGTCCTCTCTGTGTAGTGAGACCCTGTAGAGCCTGTAGACCCTGAACTAAAATACATTTAAAAAATAAAAAAATATACTGTTTTGGGAGATAAAATAGATAAAACTCTAAAAGACATAGGTGTATGGAAAGCCTTTCTGGAAAACTAAAATATAGTTGTACTAGAAATAATACCAAGAATTAACAAATGTGATAATATAAAACTAAACAACTTCTGCATAGCAAAAGAAACCACTAACAGTGAAGAGACAAACTACATAACAGGATAATATTTTGCCAGCTACTTCTCAAAGAACTGATACCTAAATATATATATATATATATATATATATATATATATATATATATATATATATATATTATCCCATTTTAAAGAACTCATCTAAAACCTGAGAGGGCCAGTCAGATAACTCAGCAATCAAAGCACCTGCTTGAATAGACTCAGGTACTTGGGTTCAATTCCAGGTGAGCCCTGCTAGCTTTATCTCCAGGGCATGTTGGGATGAGACTGGAACTGCTGGCAAGCACCTATAATCCTAACGCTTGGGAGGCTGGGAAAAGCAGAATCACTATAAGGTCAATCTGTGTAGGAAGACCTTGTAGACCGTGTGCTAAAATACAAAAATACAAAACAAAACAAAAAAAAAAAAAAAAAAAAAAAAAAAAAAAAAAAAAAAAAAAAAAAAAAAAAAAAAAAAAAAAAAAAAAAAAACAAAAACAAAGAAACAAGCATCTGAAAAATGTTGATACTTATCAGATGAAGGAATACAGATGGCTAGTAAATGCATGAAAAAATGTTCAATATCACTGGACATTTGAGAAATGTAAATCAAAACAACACTGAGATTCAGTCTCACTCTAATAAGAATGGCTATCATCAAGAAATCAACCAATAATAAATGCTTATGAATGTGCATGGAAAAACACTTTTCTATTATTAGTAGGACTATAAACTGATACAATCTCTATGAAAATCAGTACTAAGTATTCTCAAAAAATTAAAAGCGGAAACTCAATGTTACTTAGCTACTGTCCTTCTAGATAACTTTCCCAAAGATTTTAAGGCCCTCAAATTACAATGATACGTGTATATCCATATTTATAATAGAATAATACATAACAGTTGAATCTTGGAAACAGCCTGTATGTCAATCAACAGATGAATAAATTTAAAAGTGGCACTTACACAAATTGGAGTGCTACTCTGTCACATTCATAGGAAAATTTATGTACCTTAAGACCAAATATTGAATGGGTTCTCTTATATAGAGAAACTTCTATATTTAAAGAATGAAATAAAAGACAGACAATGGGTAAAAGGACAACAAAAGAGATACTGTGATATATCTAAATGTGTACCTTGCATTAGTATAACTTTCATACATAGTTTACATAATCTTTGGCCTACTAGCATACCTATAAGATAATTAATTTCATAATTTTATATGATAAATTATTGAATATGATGTTGCAAAAATAAAAAGGAGCTTCTTGGGAGAAAAACAAGGGAATTCAAATGCACTATATACATGAATGAATACCCTATAGTGAATGTAATCATTATATACAGCAAACATGTACTAGTAAAAGAAAAGTTTTTATCATTCAAAAAAACTATGTCCATAGTGATATTCATAACAGACAAAATCTGGAAACTAAGTAAATGTCATTCAATTCTTGATTCAATAATAAATTGTAGAGTAAGACTATGAATGGATAGCATTACAAACATGTAGAACGGTGTAAATTATCCAGAAAATATTATGTAAATTAATTGGGTCAAATATAAAAGATTGTATATTCTTTGCTTTCATTTATTTGAAATTCCATAAAGGTAAAATTTATAGTTGTGATACAAAGATCGTGATTACCAGTGGTGTCGATGGTAAAGGGACATGAGGATGCATTTTGGGGTGAATTTCATTTTCTTTAAAAGCTGACATCTACTCCTCAAAATGCAGTCACATGGAAAAAATTTTAAAAACCAGAAATGTTGTCAAAAATTAATTCATTCCTGAAGGTTCTTTTCTTAACAGAGATTTTCCTTTGGAGAACACTAGCTCTTTCTGATCATCAATAGGTTAGACATTTTCCTCTTCTAGCCTTAATACAAGAGTAGTGACCTTTACTGCTCATCATTTTTCTGTCCTTTGTTACAAGTGATATTTCTCTGTTCCATAGAATTTCTCTGCATGACTTGATGTAGGAAGCAATAGATAATGTTGCCAATTTTGTGTATTTTTGGACATAGAGTTTTCAAGGAATTCAAATTGAACTGAGGAGTATATGTTTCAATCTTTGATCTTAATTCACAATGCCTTGGTCTCTCACAGTTCTGAAAGCTTGATCTGTGCTATGTGTTTCTCATTAATTGATTACTTTGCACCTTTTGGCTCAAAAATACCTAAATTTTTTAATGTTTCAAGTGATTTTTTGGTATTATGGAATATCAAATGGTTTCTATCATTTGATAGATGATATGCTTTCCAAAAGTCATATTTTACACCATTTTCAATGCGGTGGTTTAAAAAGGCATGGTGGGGCTGGGGAGGTAGCTCCAAGGAACAAGTGCCTGCTGGGCAAGTGCAAGGTTGTGAGTTTGAACCCCGGGCCTCCAAAAAAAATAAAAAAATAAAAAAATAAAAAGGCATGGAGTTTAGTAGGATAACAAGGTAATCGGGGCTCCAAATGTGGTTAAGTTCCCTTATAAAGATGGTTCTGCAGGAGAAGTTCTATCCCTTTCGCCCTTCCACCCTTTCTTCCATGTGAGGACCCAACATGCCCCACCATGGAACAATATAGCAAGAAGTGTAACATCTTGAAAGTAGAGAGGAACACCAAGCTGACAGAAATCCTGCCAACATACTGATCTTTGAATTCTCACCATCCACAGTCATTAGAAATTGCTACTGTCTATAGATTATCCATTCGCAGGGCTTGTTTTAGCAGGGCAAAAGACTAAAACAGATGTTTTTAACTCATATATTAGATTTAATATTTGGAATGATTGGAATTTTGGGATTGTTAAAACCATATTCTATGCAGTTAGCTATGTCAGCATGTAGAACAAAGGTGGGGAATTTTGGAAATGACGGACTGCTTCTAACAACATCACCCATTCTTTTGGGGTTTGTGTCATTAATTACATCCAGATACACTTCAAAGTCTCATGTGTGCTCATGTGGGGTCTTTTTTTTTATTTATTTTTTTCTTATTTCAGAACTTTGTTTGTTTGTTTATTTATTTATATGGCCAGCTCAGCCTGCCCCGAGGGCAGGGCTGGCATAGCATGTGGTGCCGGGGATCGAACCGCGGTCCCTGCAGCCGCCTAAGCTTTCCTAAGCAGGCGCTTTAGACCACTGAGCCATCCTGCCGGGTCCTCATGTGGGGTCTTTTGGGGGCTTGACACTCAACGAAGGGATTAGTCCACAGATTAAGTCTTAGTCAAATGTGATGCTGGGAGATGAAACCTGGTTGGTGGGGAGTTACTCAAGGCCTCTCTTGAAAGTGTTTATCTCCCTCCTACTGTTGATCTGTCTCTGCTTCCTGCCTGCCCTATAATAAGCTATCCTTTGCTGTGCTTCCTTATGTTGGATCTATCTAACGATAGAATGAAACCTCTACATACTATTAGCCAAAACACACCCTTCCTCCTTAGCGTTCTTGGTGTTGGGTATGGTGTTTTAGTTATAAGAAAGTAATTAATAAAGACTAGACTAGAAATAGCAACATGTCCATTTACTCTGTTAATCAAAGTAAACCACAAACACAGCCCAGATTTAATTTGGGCTAATGTATTCCCAAACTGGGAAAATGTATTCCAACTTTCGTTGTGAAGCACAGCATACATGTATGGGTAGGGAAGAAATTAACAGAAGTCATTTTTTAAAGATTATCACAAATTACCAAAGAGATTAGTAAAGTACACCTCTGGGTGTTCCTGAGTAGGCGATGGAGGTATGGCTGTGCATACTGTATACTATTCCTGGCCCCTTCCTTCTGGCCCTGTTTCTCTACTCTGCTTCTGAATGCTATGAACTAAGCATTTCTGACTCACCACTCCCCTTTGAGGTTTTTTTCCCTTTGACCCATATGACTCAGTTCCCCACAACCATGACACAAATTACTCTCTTCTCCCTTTAATTGTGAGTACTGGGTATTGTGTCTCACTGATGAGAAAGCTGACAAATACACAAATATACTCTAAAAGATGGAAGAAGAAAATAATAGAGTTAAGCTAATATATTAAAACAGATAACCCTTATGATTTTTTGAAATCCTTTCAATCACCAGAAAGATGTTTCTGAAAAAATTGAATCCATATTATAAGTTATAATTAATTTTATTGCCTAAAACAATCCCTGCAATTTTATAAACTTAATACCACACATATGTATTCATCTTCTTCACTCATACATTATTCAGGCTTGATTACCTTGTATTATTTAGTATTTACATCATCTGGGATAAATAGTCTCTGGGAAAGGGCAAAAGGCAATGAAGACAAGTAGCACCTCACAGTTAGTTGACCAAAACTATGTAATTGAAATATAGCTGCAAGGGAGGCCTGGAAAATATTAAAGCATATGTACTATTCAGTAAGAACCAAGTCTATCACAGATTATTGACTACAAGTCTCTAAAATAAATACAATCAAGAATATATATGCATACTGTCAACTTTATATATATGTAGGATTTTCATCTGCAGATTCAACAAACTGCATAATGAAAATATTTTTAAAATACATCTCTAGTGAATATATACATACTTTTTTCTTGCTATCATAACCAAAATAATAAAATTTAGTAACTACTTACACATTGACACCATATTATATAGTTTAATTTTTTAAGCATAATGGTACACATCTATCATCCAGTCTACTTATGATGCTGTGTCAACGAGATGTCAAGTTCAAGAACAGGTTGGGCCATTGAGGGAAACTGGCTCAAAAATTTTAAAAAAAATACTATATCAAAAATCCTGAGAAATCAAGTAAATTTATAGGACCTTGGATTATTCTCTAGTAACACACACACACACGCACACACACACACACACACTCTCAAACTTAGTGATCATTTATACATGAGAACACAAATAGCTTATATGTTAATACTACTTTGCCTTAAATAGACTTGAATTTGCGCAAGTATGAGTAACCACAAGGTCCTGGATCCAATTCTCTATTGATAATGTGGGACAGCTATGCATGTATTACTTTCCAGAATCAAGCTTATAGCTTTTGTCACATTATCAAAGGAATATATAATCCCCAAAATGTTCAGAAATTCTATTCTGAAGATAGGAATTTTGACTCCTGTGTAGCATCTGTATGAAACACAAATGGGCCCATGAGTGTTTCATTCCTGGTCTTAATTAATATTAATCTTTGGGTTCCCATAATTCTGTCTCCTTACTCAAGATTTGTTGGACAATTAGACCTTAAGAGAAATTCTAACAGTTTCAGTAGTGTGCAATAGAATAAAATTTAGCATCCAAGCTCTTAGAAAATACAAACTACCAAACTTAAGTATCAGAACAAATCATGAAACTTTTTATGCACTTAAAATGAATGCACTAAACAGTGAAAGAGAACCTAAGGGAAAGTAGTCAGAGCATTATCTTTGAACCAAAACCGAATTTTAGATATAATCTGAAGAAGCTATGATCAAAATATCTGGGTTAGGTTGGATGTTTTAGGTTTCTTTCTTTTTTTTTTTTTTTTTTTGTCTGTTTGAGACAGGGTCTCGCTATGCAGTTCAGGCTGGCCTTGAGCTCACTTTTGTAGGCCAGGCTGGTCTCAAACTTGCACTGATCCTCCTGCCTCAGCTTCCCAAGTGCTGGGATTAGAGGCATGTGCCTCCACGCCCTGCTTTGTTTTAGCTTTCTATTACTATTTAATAAAGTGATTAATTTGTTACCACAATTTATTGTTTTAGTTTTCATAGGTAATGAGTCATGGTGTGAGGTAGTGATTAGGCAAATTTCACCAGATAGTCTCCATAGCATCAGACAAATTGGCTTAAGCATTTACTCCTGCTATGGTTTGTGTCTAGATGTCTATTCAAATTCTCATACAGTTTTAGAATTTTTTTAGAGGTTGATTGATCTAGAGTGATTGATTCATAGTTCAATACTCTGCTTAAAGATAAGTGTATGTGTATGCCAGATCAGTCCACTAATTGGATTGGCACTGTCCTAGTCCAGGTAGCTTGGATAGAACATAAGGAAAAGAAAAAGGCTAGTCTCTACTCGCTCCCTTGTTGCTTTTGCTTTGTTCTGAACTGTTACTCCTCTGCAGTGTTCCATATTTCCTTGGAGCCAGCTAATATGAACTGAATCCTCCATAAACTGTGAGCTAAATAAATGTGTGTCCCTTTAACTTCAGTTTTCCAGTATTTTGTCTAAGCAATGAGCAAAATGTAGCTAAGGTATCATATCTGCAAAATTCTTATTGATAAAAGTACTTAACATTTGCTTTTACAACCAAAGGCCAAGCATCTTTTGAGATCACCTTTAAAGTCCTGAATCTCAGGGCCAGGGAGATGGTTCAGTGGTCTAATGTGTCTTCTTAGGAAAGTTGAGGCAACCGCAGGGACCTCAGTTCGATCCCCAGCACCACATACTCTGCCAGCCACACCCCCAGGGCAGGCTGATCCTGCCACAACACAAAAAAATTCTGCATCTCAGATATATTAAATTAAGGTACAGTATTTGTTATAAGGAAAACTAAAGGAGGCTTAAAGAGATTATTTTAGATTTAAAGTATGTAAAAACAATGGGAAAGTACGGTATATTTCTAGCATGCAAGTCAGATCTGAGGTAATATTGGTGTGACTTTCAAGGAGAAAAGAAAGCATCAGAGTTGTGGTGCTGAGTGTTCTCTGGGTTCAGAGTAAAGTACATAGATCTAGCAAATAAGGACAAGATTATTTTTATAGACTACATAGGTTCTTCACTCTTGTAATAGCCAAATCTTGGAAACAACCAAAATGCCCATCATTTGAAGAATGGTTAAAAAAAATGTGGTATTTTTATACAATGGAATACTACTCATCCATAAAGAATGCTAAGTTTGAAGACTTCATATATAAATGGATGTATATTGAACATATACTCATTAGTGAAATAAATCGGACCAATATGTGTAAATATCATATAGTCTCCCTAATATAAGAACTTTAAATAAGAAAACAAGAACTTAAGGGCATAACACAGCTGAATGTGTTATGTAGAAAGTTTAATCGAAAGACTGGGGATACAGCTCTATGGTGGAGTGCTTGTCTGTGTACTATTCATGTGGCCCTTTCATTTGTCAGTAACACACACACACACACACACACACACACACACACACACGGACTAGCAAATACTTTCCACAGTGATAAACTGCCTCTGTCTTTTTAGTGATCAACTCTTGTGTGGTGGTTATAGGCTCCAGTCCAACTTAAGAATTTGTAGAAAGGAGCCAGGCGTGGTGGCGCACGCCTGTAATCCCAGCACTCGGGAGGCTGAGGCAGGAGGATCAGTGTGAGTTCGAGACCAGCCTGGGCTATAAAAGTGAGCTCAAGGCCAGCCTGAACTGCATAGTGAGACCCTGTCTCAAGAAGACAAAAAAAAAAGAATTTGTAGAAAGGAATGAAGATATCTGAGCTTGGCCCAATGTTGGACACTTACAGCGTTTGTTTTGAGGGCTGTACACTTGTTGGAATTCCTAAGGAGAATGAGCCTTGGGGTCCCAGGCTCATTCAAGAGGGAAATACGATGGGAACTCTGAGATAAACCATGAAGGAAAAGATGGTCAGAGGCCAGAACATACTGGTGAGGGTGAAACTTAGGCTCAGCAGATGAGAAAGGGGGAAGAAATTGTCATAGTAAGTGTCATAGGAATATCCAAAAGAAATTAACACAGTAATAATTATGAGAAAGGGGCCACTGCTAAAAAAAAGAAGCAACATGATTTAGCTTACTAGTGGCAAAGAATTACTATTTTAATCAGGTAATTCTCTGTGCTATATATGGACATTTCGCTTAACATTTCAAATGTTTTAATCACTTAGTCCCTATAGACCCTTCGAAATATCTAATGCCATATCCGAGGTTATGTAGCTAGGAAGTGGGGAATCCTAGATTCAGGTAAGGTCTGTTGATGATATGCTAGTTAACCTAAAATGTTATGAATATATAGGCTAAAGCCAATCCTGTGAAAGTCAGTTTAGATTTCACCAATGTAACATCACAATTGCTACCAACTAAAAACATTATAGAGCATCTGGACAGGTTTGTTGACAGCTGGAAATCTGGGAAACAAAGTGCACTATGAGATGGTCACTGCCTTCCATGGCCTTACAATTTAATTAAAGTACTAAAAAAAAGTGAGATAATAGCTCGCAATCCCAGTTGTTATCAGTTAGCTATTGGAAAAATACTATCAAAGCCAATTTCAATCAGAAGAACATAAAGTTTGAGAGAACTGAAGAAGTTGTGAGGTATAGCTTTAACTGTATCTAAAACAATAGGTCCACAATAGCAAAGCTATCTACAAAGCTACCAAGCACAGAGACAGTATAGCCAGAAATACGGACCCTCCTTAAAGCTCGTTATTTAGACAGAGAAAAATTGTTCTCCAGTTTTGACAGAAATACACCATCCGTGTGATAATGATGACAGCTAAAATGCATACATTTACGAGATATAGATAATCCATATCCATGTATATGAAATATCTACTCTATCCACTAATTTTTATAATAATTTTGACACTTTGCATTACCCTCAGTTTATAGAAACAATAGGTGATGTTCCAAGAGGGGTAGTGATTTGCTTTCCAGGAACATCTTATTAGTTGGTGGCAGAACTAGAATTTGAACCTAGAAATGTCTGGAATCAGACATAGTTTGAGTACTTGGCCACTCTTCCTCATCACCCCTTTAAAGTATGGCTAGATGAAAAGGCTGAAGAGACAAATGATTAGTTTGGAGATATTCAGTGAATTCATTCCTCATCTAACTAGGTTAAATGGATGATTAACTAGAACACAATATTTTCCTAATAATGTGCCTGAGTTTTTTTCTTCCCATGGCATGTCTGACCATCCTCCTTCTTTGCCTTGTTCTTTCCTGATTTCCCCCTTGGTTCCCAACTGAGTTTTGGAAGCAATTTATTACATTGTACACCATAATCACTTTTGTCCCTTGTCCTACAGCAAGGTAAGGAAAACAGAGAAATGCTTCAAAATGACAATGGCATTTTAAATCCACAGGAGTGTATTCATTCATGAGGCTAGGGTATGGTGAATAGAGTGGAATTATTGTCCTTAGGGGAATAAGAAGACAAGATAGGGCCACTAAATATGACCTAAAGGGACAGTCTGATTTCCTTCTGTAACATGGAACAGCCAGGCTTGCTTATCTGTCATTGAACCAGAGCTGAGGGAAATTGCTGATGCAGAAATAGACCATTCTAGACAGGATATTCAAGAAAGTAGTTAGAAAAGCACATTTTCAGCAGCAAATTTTAAGTAATTAAATGCCATATTTAGCAACTTTCTACAGTAGCAATGCAATGTGTATTTATGATTATTGAAGTCTTAAGAGAAAAGAGAATGAAGATTACATCAAAATTAAGCAAGAAGCCAGTGCTGCAGTGCAAACGTGAAATTAACCTGAACAAGTAGCTTGTTCAGGTCACAAGGTAAATCATAGCAATTCGGACAGAGCTAAGAAGCTGGAACTAGTTTATTTCTATGTGTTAGCACCACAGCACCAGGTGGTCCATTTGCTAACAACAGCGTAAGTTTTTTTCTCTGATATTTCCTCTCGTATACGCATCTGCTCGTTCCCAAATTATACCTGCTAATTAGTCTAAAGTTGCAACCAGGTGTAGCACTTCTTATATGTATAGTTTTTCAAACAAACAACAACAAAAAAAAACACTTGGCCAGACTTTTCCTCAATGCTTCTTGTGCATTCGCTACTAAGTAGTTAAAATTAGTTTGAAAGAAAACAAGACTGTTGTCCTATCTTTCCTTGAGCATAAGTATCCCGTCTCCCTAAAACCATCAGCCATACCCATGCACTTACTGATGAGTGACTGGATCTCCTAGGTGGTGTTCCTGAATGTAACTTAGTCTAGATATCTCTGGAAAAAATACATTCAGTGGACACTGTTACTTTCCATTGTATATGCCAGCTACTGATCAAGTGTATGAAAACCTATTAGTGATCAAAATAAAGATGCCTAACTCTAGGGAACTGATATTCTAAAGTAAGGAAAGGATGATGAAAAGATACCCAGAAAATAACAAATCACAAAGAAGAACGAAAAATATAAAGATAAAAGGACACATGGAAAATCTAAATTTGAAAAAGCGCCTTATATTTATGCACAAGATCGTTAATATAGTTATACAGTTAATCTTTTAGTTCACTGAAAAGAAATGTTGGTGATAATATTATTTGGACAAGATACCATGCCTATATCTTGTACTATGAATGACTATTATGAAGATAACAATATACCATGCACTAAATATTTTAACTCTCCTACTCAGCTGCTTTGAAAATCTATTTTATTGGACTTTTTTCATTAAAAAAAAAAAACGAAGAACTGCAGGTTTAGGATGGAAATTAAGCCTTTTTCTTTTTCTTTTTCTTTTTCTTTTTTTTTTTTTTTTTTTTTTTTTTTTTTTTTTTTTTTTTTTTTTTTTTTTTTTTTTTTTTTGTCTTTTTGAGACAGGGTATCGCTATGCAGTTCAGGCTGGCCTTGAGCTCACTCTTGTAGCCCAGGCTGGTCTCGAACTTGCATGGATCCTCCTGCCTCAACCTCCCGAGTGCTGGGATTACAGGCGTGTGCCATCACGCCTGGCTAAGCCTTTTTCCCTCCTAGGAAACTCAATCAAAAAAATTCTTAGGTATCTTAATAGTGCCATAGGCCGCTATTCTTTAAATTGTACATCTCCCAGAGCCTTTAATGTAGCAGTAACATTAACGGACTAGGAAACAAAGAGACTGAATCATATATAAAGAATGCTTTCTCAGTATAGTCACTGGCACAAAGAAGATCCTACGATTACATAGATTGAAAACCTGCTACATTTATGGAGCAATCATTTCCAAAAGAATTTTACATATATAACCTAGGTAAATTATACATGTTTATATGCACTGTATTCATGTGTATTTACATACACATGGACCTCGGTTCAATAATTATACCAAAGGAAAATTAAATATATCCAATATAGGTAAAAAATAGAGATGGATAGACAGAGATGGAGACAGAGAGATGGTTTAGTTCAAAAACGTGCCCAGCCAGGCGTGGTGGCTCACACCTGTAATCCCAGCACTTGGGAGGCTGAGGCAGGAGGATTGGTGCGAGTTCGAGACCAGCCTGGGCTACAAAAGTGAGCTCAGGACCAGCCTCAACTGCATAGCGAGACCCTGTCTCAAAAAGACAAAAAAAAAAAAAAAAAAACCCTGCCCAGTCTCCTGTTTTCAGAGATGAGATAAAGCATTTGTTTTAACAGATGATTGCGTCAAAGTTACGCTGTACTTTCCCCTCCACCATGACTTTCCTCCACGCTGCTTCTGACACAACATGTTGTGTTAGGGCCCACTCTAAATATCTTGCTTTAATTCACAAGACTAAGAATCTTATGTCCAAATAGAATTACATTCTGAAGTAGTCAGGGTTGGGAATTCAACAGATAAAAATGGGGGATATTTCTCACCGTCTATTACACATAAATGTTTAGGATTGTGTTGCTTAGCGAGGATTTAGGAGTGTGTTTTGTACTGACCATTATCAAGAAATAGACAATTCTGCAATAGAATGTTGCAAATTTTATCTAGAAGGTAGAATGGATGAAGAAAGGCTGGGTTGTCCTTGGTGAAACAGTAAACTTAACTAGGAATATAACTTGTTTCAGTTTTTTTGTTGGAGTTGTCTTTCTTTCTTCTGCAGTTGCACAGTCTTCTTGCTTTTTGTCTATGTTTAGTCATGGGTATTGTGTGGTCTTGTTTTTGTCATCAAGATCATGGAGTGATCTCTTTTGAAATAGTGTTGATATTGCATGAAATTGTTTGTTTCAGCAGGGAACACCATGGTCTAGCTATTCAGCAGGCAAGCACTATGTCCTAAATTTAGTTGTCAGGCTTCCTATCAGCTGTCAGCTGTGAGGGATGTTCATTTCTTTGTCATCCACTTTAGATGTGGCAATGAAAAATAATGAACAGCAAAGAAAATACTAAAATGTGTAGCCACTGACCACTGAAGGTACTATGTGAGAGAATTCCTGCAAAAGCACAGAATCAAGAACTGATGGAATTTTTTCATTGCTGTGATATTGCATGATATTTGTCTTGAAGAATTTCATCACTGATTTGGATCAGTGACTGTAATCTTTTATCCAGTCTTCCCTTCTAAGTTTAATTATTACTGAGCTCACCCTCCTCTACTAAATTACTATCTACTCAGTATGATACGGTGCACATGGTAGTCATCCTCCTAAACCAGAAGGATCCAACTTGTACTTTCCAATAAGCAGAAAATAAATCTATATTTTGACCAACCCATTACATATTTGTGTATATATTTGTTAGAGAACCTAGTCATACATTAACCTCAACCTTGTTTAGCATGGTTGGTGAATTAGTTTCTTAATGGACTGCTACACTATAGAAACTATATAATTCAGTAGAAAAGAGCTGGCCTAATAGCTCAGTGGATTATAGCACCTGCAAGCAGGTTCAGGGGTCAGAGTATGATCTCCTGGCCTGCCACGCTGGCCCTATCCCCAGGGTGCGCTGAGACTGAAATTGAGACTGGGAGGGGTGGGGTGTGCCTGTAATGGCAGATCTTGGGAGGCTGTAAACAGGCGGATCACTACGAGCAGTCCCACCTAACAGTAAGACTCTGAACACTGTATAGAACCTTGCCTAAAATGCAAAATGAAGATGATGATGAAGATGATGATGATGATGATGATGATGATGGGATGATGATGATAATTCCCTGGAAACATATAATTCTAAAGAAAGGTACATATTTTGTTTGTACATTTAGACATGTTACAAGCAAATTGTATATATAGGTTACCTTTATCAGGCACCTAAAATTCACCACTATTGAGTTGCAAAATATCTATGCCCTGAGATTCCCTTAGCCCCATACTTGTTGCTGCACAAGCAGAATTCCATCAAGAAATATCACTCGCAGCCTTTCTTAGAGGCCTTCTTGAAAATTTTCTCTTCAAGGTTTTGAAAAAGGAAACTTTATTTCTCCTAATGAAGTTTTATATTTACTTGTATTAAAACAAGAATAACTACCCAATCATCTGAGGAATGGATAAGAAAGATACAGTACTTTTTATACAAGAAATACTACTCAGCTATAAATAAGGATTAACTCAAGCCTTTTATGAGTAAAAAGATGCAAATATAAGCCATACTAATAAGTGAAATAAATCAGACCCACATGTATAAGCATCACATTGTCTCTATAATATAAGAAACTGAAAGAATAAGTAAGATCAAAAATGTTAAATAGACACTGGGAAACTGAAGAAATGGAAGGACAGCCGGGAGGGGGGAAAGGGAAGAAGGAATGGGAAAGAAAAGAATATATATATATATATATATATATATATATATATATATATATATAATATGATAGCTAAGATACTACTGATTTCTATTAGCATATTGAAAGACACTGTACTTAGACTGTGTAATCAATTTTGAAATCCTATATTTTATAATCTGAGCAAAAACTTTGAAGTTAAGAACATGAAGTATAACAATTGTTAATTTCCTCTCATCTTGTTTTGAAATTCTGAGTCATTTTTTTTCTTTAAAAAATAAATAAAACCTACGTGAAGCATGTTTCTATTTTCTGCAGTCTCTAAGGAGCTTAAATGTGAGCTTCATGATAGCAATGGTGAGTTTCATAATAGTGCTCTGTGCCTAGGCAGGTCTGTTAACACATACCCTTTCTCCCATCACTTTGCTTATGTGTGTTACTCATCATTAAAAATTTGTCTGCCAGAAAACCCATGCTTTTATGTATTCTGCTTTGTATCTTTTTGTAAGCAGATACTGGCTATTCATGTGTTTGCACACTGCCCTGATTTTTCAGTAGAAATAAAGTTTCTCTGACTCCAAATATTCCTATCCTCCAATTTTCGCTTACTTGAAATAATCCAAGGTTAGCAGCAGTGGGCTTTGAGTTCACCAACTAGATTACAGGCTTGAAAACCAGATGGGCTCGGAAAGACACATGTGATTAAAATAATTGAATGAACAAACAGTATCCAGCCCTTTCTCACTAACCAGAGGACGCAGAAAGCAGAGCAAGATGTCTTTATTCATTCATCCAACTTAATATTTGTCTAGCTCATTTTTCCCCTCACTACACTGAGATTATTGGCTCAGGCAGTGGAGAACAATTGTGATTTTCCTTTAAAAAATAAGAAACACCCCCAGCCAAGCAAGTCTCTTTTAATGTTTGTTTTCTGTTTAGAATTCATCTTAAACCTAAGGCAAATCCTAAAGTACCTATGTGAGATACTCTTAGCTGCCTAGTTCTTTTTGTGTAAGTTACTTAAGCCATATTCCCAACTTGAGAAAGGAAATTATAAATAAACCCTTTATGAATCAGTCAGTACTATCTTTCTCTACCACCAATCCTTTTTCTATTAATTTCTTGACAATCTGTGAATACATTCACTGAAATATTTTCTTCCTCAAAATGTAACAACTGCTTTTAAAGAACACAAGAATTTCATGTACGTATCAAAACATGGCAGTTCATATATGTGATTAACTTTGACACTATTTTTACTGTCAGTATTTGAGAATAAACAGTATTAGTGAATGCTTCACTGTTCTATATACTCCCAACCAAATCATAAACTAATAGGAACTAGTATTTTAAGAGGAAGGAAGAAGAGAAGCCCACATCTGCCTTTGTCTTTTAATTTCTTTTGCAGCTCTCCAAAGCAGTTGACAAAATCTCAATAGCTCACTCACGATACAGAATTCCAAACTGAGAAGAGATTCAAGTGGCCTTGAAACTCACTTAGTTTAATCACTTTCTGTCCCCCTTCATACTTCTCTTTTCTTTTCATAACAAATGGAAAACAATGTAACCAATTGATTAATGGCAGAATAATAAAAACTACAACCATTTCTCAAAGCAATTACAAAGTTAACATATTTATAGTAGATTTTTTAAATAAACGTTAGGGTAAGATTATTGAGTTAGATGTAAAAGTAGTTAACCTTTAAAAACTAAATATTTGGGGTTATGTGTTCCAAAGAGCAAATTTACATTTGTCCTGGACAAAATATACTCATTAATGAAACTTTACTAGGACTAGGAGCGTTAATTAAAAATAAGCAATGAGATAAATTAAGCTCATTCTCCTATACAAGAACTAAATGACCTTAGCTCTTAACTGACATTGTGCAGAACAAATGGGTCTTTCACATTTCAGAAGGGTTTTTTTTTTATCATTTTTGTTATCACAAATAATTTCCAAAGATTATTTTTGCAAAAATTCAACTCGGTAGATTTTGGGCTTGCTTATTTCTACAAGTTCATTAGGAATGCTAGTTAGTCATACAGGCTTCTAGAGTTTGCTATGCAAGTGTGTGGAATCACGTAACATTGAACAGCTAGTGAGGTCCGGATTAAGATTTATCCAGAAGTTTATGTAGAAAGTCTTATATCAGACCTTTTTCTCCTGGAAAGGACTAGTAGACCAAAGCCAGGATATGTTCCGTACAAGGTTTGCTAAATAGAATATGTAAATTACATCAAAATCTCTTTTGCTATCTTCCAATTATGCTAATGTGCTTGACTTGTCAAGAAGTAACAGTCATCGGGGCCTGGCGGGATGGCTCAGTGGTCTAAGGCGCCTGCTTGGGAAAGCTTGGGCAGCTTCAGGGACCGTGGTTCGATCCCAGGCACCACATGCTGCGCCAGCCCTGCCCTCAGGGCAGGCTGAGCCGGCCATAAAAATGAGTGAATAAACAAATAAAGGTTCTGAAATAAGAAAAAAAAAAATTAAAAAAAAAAAAAAAAAAAAAAAAAAAAAAAAAAAAAAAAAAAAAAAAGAAGTAACAGTCATTACAACCTGTAAGACTGGGATCTGTTACCCAGGTAGTACTGTCAGTTTCGTAGAATGGCTTTATAGATATTGATCCAAAATAAGTGCATTTTAATTGTAGGTTTGGCACAAGTGATTAAAAAATCTTTCTCAAATATGGCACTGCAAAAGCAATGGCTAGTTGTACGTATCAATTTGATTGGTATAAGGTATTTTACCAAACAGGTCGTGAAACACTATAGGTGTTTGAGAGAATATCTTCCAGAATATTCAGCATTTGAATCAGCAAACCGAATAAAGAGATCCTCCCTCACCAGTATGGACAGTCTTCATCCAATGCATTGCAAACTACAGTAAGCTAAAAGGTACAGGAAAGGGAAATTCATTCTCTTTCTCTTTCCCCCTCTCCCTCTCCTCACCTCATCTTCGCTCTCTCTCTCTCTCTCTCTCTCTCTCTCTCTCTCTGTGCTTCAGCTGAGGCATGTAGTGGTAAAACACTGATAATACTGGTTCTTCAGCCATCAGAGTCACACCAATTTCTAACACTAGCTTTTCTAGTTCTCTGTAAACGACAGTCAGATTTCTGTCTCCATAGTCATGTACCTGGATTCCCATAAGTTAATCAAAACCAATGTCCCTTTCACATACATACATAAATACCTATATAGGTCTCTTGTTGGTTCTGTAACTCCTGTGAAACCAATAGACTTGATTATACAACTCAGTTGGCCAAATATTACCAGTAAGAGCTCAAGTCTTAGAAGGCATAGTCTTAGTGAACATGTGATGGTTCAGCTTAAATATGTCAGCTTTATCGGATTGGAACTGCCCAGGTGAGTGGTGGAGCCCAGTTTTGGTTACATCAGGGAGACATGCTCCTCGGGATCCACATGCAGTTCTTTCCCTTTAGCTGCTGTTCCCCTTCCCTGCTTCCAAGCTGCCAATAATTGAACACCTTACGTTCACCACACTGACCTTAAAATGGTAGGCACCAGATATGCTATGCCCGGTGCTGAGAAAGCCATTTAATACAGAGCCAAATCAAATATTTATGTTAGCAAGAGTGAAAAGTAAGATGACTCAAAACATAAAAATGTGTTTCCTTTCATTCTGAGGGGTCAGTGAGACTTGGCTACTCTTTAAAGAGATTTTCTTTTCAGTTTTCAAGAACATAATCTACTGAATTGTGGCTAGAAAGGTTTCAAAAAAAGAAACCCATCTTTTGAAAGATAAAATAACTCTTAAAATAATAGCAGCCAAAGGACAAGCCAAATGGCTCAGCAGATTAAAGCATCTGCAAGTAGGTGCAGGGGCTGGGGCTTTGATCAGGGCACACTGAGAAGGCAATTGAGACTGGGTATGGTGATGTGTGCCTATAATCCCAGCTCTTGGGAAACTATAAACAGGCAGATCACTATGAGTCCAATCTAGTTATGAGACCCTGAATACACTGTAAACCCTTCGTTAAACAAAATAAAATAATAGCAACCATATTCCAAACAACAACAACAACAACAAAAAAAAAAAACCCACAAATACCTCTTACCACTTCATTATGTTGGATTTAATTGACAGTGCTTCTGTCGGTCTCGAGGCAACAGTCTTAATGAAGTGTGTCTCCCTGAGGAGTACAGAATGCCCTAAACACCCCTGTTAAACTATTGGTAAAAGCTGAAACTAGTATAAGTAGATTTTTTTGGGAAATCAAGTATCTATTCTTTAAAATACTAACAGTACAGAGCACCACGTATACGTACATCATAGTGCAGGTTTTTGGTGTCATTTTCTACTTTTGTAGGCCTAGACAAGCTGCTACTCACATATCACACTACATGTGTAATCTGAGCAACTACACTAAAGACAGCACTGTGCCCTGTAACAACCGTCAGTGAATATCTTTCATCTTGTTTTCTCTGTTTTTAAGGTGCATTGTTTTGTAATGTCTTATCTTTTTTATACTCTTTTTAAAATAAATTCAAAGCCGGGCATGGTGGTGCACGCCTGTAATCCCAGCACTCGGGAGGCTGTGGCAGGAGGATCGGTGAGAGTTCGAGACTAGTCTGGGCTACAAAAGTGAGCTCAAGGCCAGCCTGAACTGCACAGTGAGACCCTGTCTCAAAAAGACAAAATAAATAAACAAATAAATAAAAATAAAATAAATTAAAAAATAAAAAGGACAAGGAAAAAGTTAAAGTTTTATGTAAAACAAGAGTTAATGTTTTTACTATTTGATCCATTTTATATGCCCATGTCTGGTAGTTTGAGCAACAAATCAGATGATAATAAAATGTAATATAGCAACCCTGTCAATTTCCTATTCTTGTTTTCAAATCCTGTACCAGTTTTACTGTTTCATGGCGCTTCATTTTCATCATTGTCCTTGTTATTTTTTTCTTTCCTTCCTATTTAAAACACAAATATAGACATACATATTTTGGGTGAGTATAGATTCCTATACTTGCAAGTTTATGGCTTCAAAGTACTTTAAAATATTCTTCCATTTTCTTGTTGGAATTGTATTTACTGCAAAAGTTATTACTACTTATGCTCTGCAAGAAAAATATCTTTTGGCTGATTTGAAGATTTATCTTTATCATTGGTTTTGAGCAATGTAATTCTATGTGGCCTTGGATTCCTTTGTTTCTTATTTGCATGCCTTTTGTGCTTGGGAACTATTGGGAGTTTTGCATCTATAAGTTTATAATTTTCATCAATAATTTTAATTGGTGTTTCAATATTTCTTCAAAAATGTTTTTTCTGACCACCCCACACCTACATAGGGAGTCTAATAAAATGGATAGATCGATGATCTTGTCCCATAGTTCTCAAGAATGCTTCCTTTTTGTTCTGTTTTATTATTCACTTTATTTATTAGTCTGTGTTGGTGATCCATGCTAACTACACTCATCTTGGGGCACATCTGGATTCTTCTTACTTCCCCGTCCTCTGCACTCTCTCCCATATTGCCCATGGGCAGACCCCCTTCCCTTTATCACAAAGTCTATCTCCCTATTTCCTATTGCCTAAGTTTTATTTTCTTCCTGAATTGCTTGTAATTTGAATTACTCATACACAAAAAAACATTCACTGTTGAACCTCCTTCTCTGATTTGTTTCACTTAGCAATATTGTCTCAATATGCATCTATCTTCCTCCAAGTGCGTCAAATCTTTTTGTTTATGACTGAGTAGCACCTCCACTGTGTACGTATCCCCCATTTCCTCTACTTACTGAGTATGTGTGCTGCTTCCAAAGTTTAGGTATTATGTGTTATCAAGGCTATTTAAAGAAATCAGAAAAACTAGACCCCAAAATAAAAGACCCAGCCAAAAGCTGAGCAACTAAAAAGAATACACACTTCTCTAAAGCAATACAAATTTCAATAGCTACATGAAACAGTACTTAATATCTTTATTTTTTAATGATACTTCTATTTTCCAGTTTGGATAGATTCTATTACTATATTGAAGTTTTTAAATCTTTTCTCCTATATTCTCTAGAGTTGTTTTTTAGAATATCCAGTATATTTTTTATCTTAGATGTTTAATCTTTGATCTTTATTAGTTTAACTTGAGTTCACCTTTGTCTTTCAGGGCACTTCTTTATTTTTGAACATATTCAGTGACGGAGGCCTTTCAACGTCTTTCTTTGTTCATGCTAATAGAATCACATCCTCTTCACTATATTTCATACTTTGCAGTTTTCTGCTGTCTTATTTTAAGGAGAATGTGTGTTTGTCTCCCCAAAGCCTCTTGCAGTCATAGAGGTGCAGTTTTACAGTGACTAATTTGCGATCCAAGACTGGGATCATGAATCTTAGTATTGTTGGTATTATGGGTGTGAGTATGACACTCAGCCTGAGGTAGGTAGCTTGAATATAACATCAGAGGCACAAGGAAAGACTTGCCCTCTGTTGCCAATGTTACTGTTACTCCTCCCTTTCCACCTGCCTTTTTCTGCTGCCATGAACTGCTGCTCTCTGGCATGTGCCACTCTGCCTTGTAGCTAGCTGAGTATGAACTGAAACCTGCAGTAACTACGAGGTAAATAAACCTTTCCTTCCTTCATGTTGGTTGTCAGGTATTTGTTCCAGCAACAGAGAGGAGTGACTGAGACAGTGAATTTTGGCTTGCTTCATTGTAGTTTCTTACTTTCATTCCTATAGATGTTTTTGATCCTGTTTTCATATACAATTAAGTTGCTTATAAACATTCTGATCCCTTACAGCCTTGCTTTTAAAGAAAGAAAACAGGAGTGTTTATTTGATGGCTAATGATTCCATATTACTCAGGCAAGGCCCATCTGTGTATGCTACCCAAAGCCCTGTGAATGCTAAGGTTTGCCCACTTGGACAATGAGAATAGGCACAATGGCCAGCCCTACATGAATGTTACATTTTGTGTCGAGGTGTCTCCCCGAGCCTCATGCAGTCATTGGGGTGGGTTTCTAGAGTTTGTAATTAACTCATGATCCCATGCTGGGGCTATGGGTGTGAGGACTACCCCTTCCCTGGGACGCTTATCCTGAATACCACATAAGGAAGGGAGAGAGGCTTGCTAGAGGCCACAGCTGCTGCTGCTCCCTTCTCTCTTCGCTGATTTCCTCCACCATGAAAGGCTGAACCTCTTCCATGTGCCACTCTGCCTTCAGCCAGCTGAGTATTGACTGAAACTCTGCCTAACTCTGATCGAAGGAACTTTTCCTTCCTTCATTTTGGCTGCTGAGTATTTTGTTCCAGCAATAAGAAAAAAGTAACTGTACAATGAGTTTGTTATCTCTTATATTTGGTGTCATTGCATGGTACTTTCAATACACTTGAGCAAAGTCACACACAAATGCTCATAAGTACTACACTGAATAATTAAGGAAAATACTCTTTAAAGCTCCAGAGTTTACTATTTGTAATACATAAAGCTCTGGGGATAGTTGAGTCTTATTATGATTTCTTTATTCCTATAAAGAAGTGACCTATGTCTCAAAGCCTTTTACTGTTGAAGATACATTTAATTGCCATATAAGAAAAGTTAAATTCTTTTCCTTTTTTAAAAAAAAAAACAAATACTTCACAGATATATGTTTAGAACAAAGTAAATGCTTACTTAACTGATCAGGTTGTAAACATTTGCTAAGTGGCTTGTGCTAGTTATCAATCCAGTAAATACACAAATTTCACATATCAGTAATTTTTCTAAAATATCCAACCTATGTTTTGTTCATTTCCTACAATGTGGTTCTGAAGAAGGGTTTACACTTTATGTGGAGTACAAAACATTTATGAAGGGAAGAGGAAAGAGTCAACCTTGGTGAGCTTTTATATTCACTGGAGTGTCTACTGAAAATTTCCCTGTATGTTGGCATGAGCATATGTGTGTTATACTTACATACATATCAGACTGTACTACTGCTGTGTGTTAAGGAGTCATTTTTATACTTATTCACTGGAGGGTAATAGAATTAATGTGGCTATATTCTTAAGGGGGTTCACAACAGGTTGTGTGCGTTGTGCAAAGGAACTGGGCTTCTGTAAAATTGTGTAAGTTAATGAGCTAGGCTGCCACAAGTTAGCCATTTAGAATTCCAGATAAGGATGGGTGAAGTATTGCACGCTTTTTTAAAATTTATTTTTATTTTTTTTCAAGTTTCAATTTTTTATTGTTTAAATTTAACAATGGTTATATTACATATTTTCATCATCAGATCAGTTTAGATTAATACATATAGGTATATAAGATTGATCAAACAATTAAACATTAACCCTTCTAAATCAACATTACATTTTTTTTTCTTTTCCCCTTTCTTTTCTTTGGAAGTTGACATGTTGAATATTGTCCTCACAATTGTTCTACAGAGTACAGTGTGTGGGCATGACCCACCTCCCTATTGATGTTGCTTAGAAAAAAAAAAAAAGGAAAAGAATATACTTCTCTTTGGACTAAGAGGAAGCAGACACATACACAGTCAAATGTTCTGCAATTGCAGTGGGCCACCAGTGAAGCTTGTGATGTTGGAGGCTATTGTTTGGAATGCCTGTCATTCTGGTCTTTTACATGTGTACTGCTTCTAATGTAAACTTAATTACTGCTATACTCTCTCTCAAGTAAATGGTTCGTTAACTAAAAAAAAAAAAGAAAAGTGAGGGTTGATGGAAGAAAAGATTAAAGGAAAAATTGGCTCTGCAGAGTGTATCTAAAAATAGGCTGGGGAGATAGCTCCGAGGCACAAGTGCCTGCTGGGCAAGTGCAAGGTCGTGAGTTTGAACCCCGGTCCCAGAAAATAAATAAATAAATAAATAAATAAATAAATAAATAAATAAATAAATAAAAATAACAAATAATAAATAATAAAATTAAAAAACGGAGGGGTGAAATTTGGCAGGGTCAGAATATTGGGCAGGGAGAACTCTGGGTTCTAAACATCCATAGTAATGAAAGTTTGTTCTATCTAATTTGAATTTAATAGCCATGCCCTCAAAGCCATTTGTTGTAGTACAAATTATGAAAAATATATACATACTGCAGATCATATCCACCAAAAGCTCAATACTCAAAAATGTTTAATGTTTCAAAATCTCATTTTGAAATACTGTTTATGCTGCAGCAACATTTAAATGTAATTTGGATGACCTCTAAAAACACCCACAACACAAATGAAATATTATTAGCAAATACTATTAGCAAAGGGCTGAGAAGTCAGAATCTATTTATTTAAATACAATTTGGCCAAAGATGGCTTTGCTATCCAAATTAGAGAGAATCTAACTTGGAAGACACTTTTATGCCAGGTATAGGACCTCCACGGATAGGTAGCAAAGCAAAATTAATAAGCATAGAATGGGTCATCCCATTGCTCCTATTATTTCCCCATATCTTATCAAAAATAGCCCAGATCAAACCCATGAGTGAGTTCCAGAATCATGTACTGCTGTTGTTTTGCAGGAACAATCCTGGGAAGATGTTAGAACTCAACAAATGCCTGCTTGCAGATGGTTATGACGCCACTGACTGAACAGTCCTGAACACCTCTTCCACATGTGCCTACACAGTAGTACAAGCACAGTAGAAACCAATGAGCCAAACCTGTGTCCTTGTCCAAACTGTCGAGCGGAGAGATAGACAGGAAAGAGATATGACAGCATTTAACTCTCAAGAATGTGTCATGGTTTTTGTTATGCACTCAAGTTCCAGCAGTGTGCTCAACTTGGCAGAGATGGTACAACATCAAAGCAGGTAATGAGAATATTGAATGACCATTTCTCACTTCCGGAATAAAGTTCTGATGTTAAGATACTGTACCTCAATGGCATATGAGGAAAATCAGATTAAACATGAGTAGTGTTCACAGTTCATTCAACAAATAGTTATTGGGTATGAATTATGTCTAGGGCACCACTCTATGATATTAAGGTACAAGGGGAGACAAAATAGATCCAGAGGCTGCCCTTTGCAGCATATTCTTTCAGCCTTAAAGAGAGACAGTAACCCATAAACTGATTCAATAAGAGAACTACCCACTAAGGCGGAAAATAAGGGTCAGGTAGTAAAATGTCAGGCCGGTTAAGGAGAATCAGCAGTTCAAAGAGGAAAGTGAGAGATTCAATAAGGAGTCAAAGTGATACATGAGTGATGGCACAGAGAAGGCGAGGGAATTGGTGAAGGAGCTATGTGTGAGTGTGTGTGGGGGAAATAGCAAGGAAAGGGGCATCACCAGTTGTGAATCCTGGGGAGCAACATGCTTGGCCTGGTTGAAGAGCAGTAGACTGGGTTTGGAAAGTAAAGATGAAGTTGGAAGTTGGAGGTGGGAGGTGAAGTTTGCAGTGGAGTAGATTTGTAGGATTTAGAATGAAATGATCATTATAAGGACACTCAAAGGAGGTTGGTTGAAATCTAGAGTAAAGAACTGCACACCTTGATTCAGAAACATTGACTTCAAATTTTGGGCTCTACTGTTATAATAGCATCGCTGAGTTCTGGTCGCTTATATTCAGAATTCTAAATTTTCTCAACACAGTTCAACAAACATTTTTAGAGTGTTTTCTCTGTGTCACTGGATTCAGCTAATGGAAACATGATCCATTTACTCAACAAATCATAGTCCATTTGAAAGAGAAGACCCAGAATCTAACAGGTCCCAGAGAGTACAGGTAATGTACAATTGAATGGTAGAACAAGCTACACTAGGCCTTTCCTAACCAATAACCCTCCTCATCCTCTGACATATCACACCATTTTCTTTAATCCATAACACATATGACAATTGGAAATGTACCTGTTCTTCATTCACTGTCTCTTCAAAGCAGAAAAGAAAGGAAAATTTACACACACACACAGACATATGCGTGCACACAATATATCCAAGATAATTGTACTAAGTTCTATTAGTTCATCAAAAGGAACAGTTTGTGTTTGTATAGTTTGATCAATATTTCATGCCTATATATTATAATCTGAGCAAACATTTTGAAAATAATATACAATATGATAACCACTGTTAACTTCCTATCACTTTGTTTTGAAATTCTGTATCTTTTTGTTTTTTCTACTCTCTTTAAAATAAAAAAGAAGAAACCTCAATAAGGGCACCAGATACCCTTGTCTGCCTTGTTCACTGCTCTGTCATATTTCAAATGGCTCACATAAGTCTTGGCACAGCTTGGATACAAGATTGTGAAACTCAAGAGTGGCAATAATATAAAGGTGAGCTTCACAGAAGAGGTATTTGTGATAGTTTGCAACATTTGAAGAGTTGAGTAAGTAACTAAGATGGAGGGGGTCATTCCCAAATGTAGGAACCAGTCTGTGAGAAGGCAAATGATATATTTAGCAAGAGTCATGCATTTCTAACATAGGAGGATAGAATAAACCAGATCTCTCATAAAATAGACAGGAAAATTCAGCCAGACCGTTGACATGCACAGTGTGCCTCCACAGTTGCTATGGAGGCAAGCAGAGAATGTTTTCTGTACATGGTTTCCTGTCTGTGGTGCCAAACGTACTTTTTGAAAGAACTGTTACACAATTGCTGAGAAGTCTCTGTGCCATCCAATACAGGTACTGTACCAACAAGAATTCACGAGTAGGTTATTCTGATCTTTCAAATTTTCCAAATAGGACCTGAACCCTGACTTTCCTTTTGTAGTTTGCTATGACTTAGGCAACACTAGGATGAGACTCTAATAAATAATCAATATTGATTCTCCCCAGGAAAATGTCTATCTTGCACCCTGAAAAAGACAAATGTTGCAGTAGCCTTTGAAAGTTGCCTTTTAGCAAGATCTTTTAAATCAATATGGGGGACCTTTGGGGTAAGAAAAAGAATGCCACCAGGAAAATTTGGCAGACTCAGATGAACTAGTCGGTAGAACTGTGCTGAAAAAGAATGCAATAAGAATACCACAAGTGAAGAAATCAGAATGTATAATACACTAACCAGCCAGCCTTGTGACATGCACGTATGATTGTCATGATAGTATTTTCATTTAAATCAAAACTGACACTTGAAAAGATTTTCAGAAATATTTGCTGAAAATAATGCATTTAGTGCTTCACTGCATCTAGTTTTGGAATAAGGAGATGGAAAAAAGATGCATAAGATGATCATTTGGGACAACTTGATTCTATAAAGGATGAACATTATAGAAAAACCAGTAGATTTCAAGCAAAAGATGATCAGTATCAAATCCTTACTCAACAATTGAAAGCTGAGTACCCATCAGCAGATCATTTAACCTCTATAACTTATCTATAAATTGGAAACAATAGTAATAGTCATATTAATGATGATAACAGCACCTATTCACATAAGGATGACTAAAGAAACAAACGAGATATCTGATGTAAAGTTGACTAGTTAGAAGGTGAACTGAAATGTAAACATTATATCCTTCATTATGTCATGTGTTCTCCTTTCTACAAGTGACAGCAGAAATAGCATAGGTACACAATGTCCAACCTTTTAGAGATGAGTGCACCAACTTCAACTCCTAACCCACTTATTTATGGCAAAGCGCCAACACTGCAATTAAACCTGAATATCAATGTTTTAGTTTAGAAAAAATAGCTCATACATTAAAATCTTTTGTCATAAAAAATAATGAGTGCCATAGGCTCACTGCCACATTTACTGGCTTTTCAGCAGTTCAAGTTTATGCTAGTGACATTACATGCTAGCCTTCTAACACTTATTTTCTGAAAGGCTATAATCATGTATTCATCAAATTACTTTTGATTCTCCCTTTGCTTGTAGACTATCATATTTTTATATGTAGCCTCTAAATTTTTGAATATTTTTGTTTCAGTTTTGTGTATTTGGTACAGGGTCTCACTAGGCATCTTGAACTCATAGTGATCCTCCTGTTTTCAGCCTCCCCAGTGCTGGGATTACAGGCATGTTCCACCACACCCAGACTTCGTTGTTGACTCAGTGCACCCTGGGGGCGGGATGGTGTAGTGTGTCAGGCTGGCATGGCTAATGGGTCAGGGTATCGAATCCTGGTCCCTGAGCTGGCCCAAGCAGGTGCTTAATCCACTGAACTATTTCACCAGCCCAGAACTTTTGAATATTACACAAGAACAAAGATAATCTTATCCATTCTTCCATCATTACTGTCTGGAGCATCAGAGGCATATAGCTGATACTAAATAGTTGTTGATAAGCAACTTAGTTAATAAACTTTAGTTTTACTACCATTCCCCATATCTCTTTTTGATTGACATCCAAGAATTACACATATATTGCATACTTCCCTAGATCCAAGCCTTTCTCAAATTTATCTCTTCCACCTAGAATGTCCTTCCATCACTCATTTCCACAGGTTGTGTTTCTTAAATCTTTATGTATTTACTACACAGTTTAAAGGGTCTTACTACACAGATTTGACTCATAGTGATCCTCCAGTTTTCAGCCTCCCAAGAGCTAGGATTACAGGAATGAACCGCCACACTCAGTCTTATTTCCACATGTTCTGATCCTTACATAAAAACCTTTCTCTTTGATCCAGTAAAAGTATTATCTTCCACCATGAACCACCAGAATATTTTATTTGTGTTTATTCTATAATAGAAATAACGTTCAGTCTATGTTCTGTTACTCCCATAATATTTGTGTCTCCCACAATACTTTGTGTTTATTTTATGATATAAATAACACTCAAGCTTTGTTGCATAAACTGAAGAATGAGTTTTATTTCCCCTATTAATCTACATCCTTAAGGTTTTCAGGATCCTTAAAGGGTTCTTTGCTTCATTTAACATAGCACCTACCCCAATGTCCGACATAAAATAAATGTTCAAGAAATGTTTGCAGAATACATAAATGAAAACAAAATAGAAAACAGAAGGAGTTACAAAACTCTAATCATCTGCTGAAAATTACAGGGTGTCCACAGATTCTATTTCAATCACAATATGACTTGACAAAATAAGCCCACACTTTCTTAGAGAAAAATTAAGACACAAGAATATTTTGAATTCAACACTGAAGTTAAAGCGACGTGGGAGTTTATATTTTCTAATTTAATGATTCAGTAGAGGCAAAGGACATGTTTATGATGAAATTTGTTAAATATTAACTAAAGCTCAATCTGTAAGCTTGAATGCATCTGTATGATAATACTCTATGCAATGACCTTTTATATTTATCCTCTGGAAAGTATGCTTGGACTTAATAACACAACTTTCTCATTATCATTTATTTTGATCTCAAGACTAATTTTACAGCCTGCAGGGGAAAACTTTTCCTTCTAATTAGTTCTTCTTGGTTGTATTCCAAGAGAAATGACAAATTTCACCTTGTTTAAGATGCCTCTTGATACTAGTTTAAGCCAACAGAAGAATTCTTGAGTAATTTTTAAGCTCACATATTTTTTCTCTGAGAGAAGGAAACAACATTTTATCCAAATATTCCTTAGCCATTAGCATCATTTATCAACAAATAACTTGGAACTCTAGTATTTCATTGTTAACATAATGAAATATACAGGCAGGAAAACAACCTGGAAATCATATATTAATATTTCAGTAAGTTACACTCTGACTTTCACCCTTGGCTTATTTCGAATGATTAATTACTAACAGCTATTTCTATTTTCTTGGTCAGGTAGACCATGCAGTACTAAGGCTTCTGCACCTAAGGAATATTAGTTAGTATGGTAATGATTCTGTACTGTCAGTGACAGTGTTTAGACATTTATCTTTGTAGGAGGAGGCAAAGAAGTACAGCCAGTTAAGCCGTTTGCAATTTAAGTTCTCCAATGTTGTAAAAATTCTTGGAGATTATTCAGGTTTTCCTCACATATTTCAGTGCCCATATTTGTTTTTCTGGACTATTGACAAGATATCTATTGTTCTGTGCCCAAGATATTCTCCTACATATCTTTTCCTATTATAATATTAAGCATCTCAAATGAAGAAATTTCCTTATCTACTTCCCCTCTAGTGATGCTTTATCAAATATACTATTGAATACTCTTCTCCATGCCAACTGCTAACATCTGTTCTCAATCCTCGTACAGTGGTGTGAAATCAGGCATGGCGTGAGTATTGACATTGATAGAAATCAGCTACCAGAGTGTATTTTGAAGCATTTTGCAGGGCCTCTCTGGTGACAGGCCATTCAATCAGAGCAGCTGCGCTTTTAACCCTCAAATAATATCAATACTACTCAGAGGAAAAAGCAAAATTTGCAGTGGTTTCAAACTTTTATGCAGTCTAATCCATATTATTTCTTTAACTTCACTACTTCCGTTTATTCATCCTTTAAATATGCTCTTCCAAGCACCCTGGTTTGTACCACCGTTCACTCAAAAGACTACCAGAAAACTGCCTGCTATTCTTTGTACCCAAGTGTAGATTGTCCATGTGGGCTAAATCTCATCTTTGTCATCAAATCTCAAGTGGCACCTTTTCAGAAAGTTCTTCCCTGATCAGTGATACAAAGGCTACAGTGAATGATTATTTTTTTAAAAAGGTATCACAGTAAAAAAAAAACACTTTGCCAGGGCCCAGCAGGATGGCTCAGTGGTCTAAAGCACCTGCTTAGGAACGCTTAGGAGGCTGCAGGGACCGGGGTTCAATCCTTGGCACCACATGTTGTGCCAGCCCTGCCCTCATGGCAGGCTGAGCTGGCCATAAAAATAAATAAACAAAAAGTTCTGAAACAAGAAAAAAAATAAAAATAGTAAAAAAACACTTTGCCATTAATCTCTATCAAAATAGTCCTTCTCACTTTGAGTACACTCTTCCCATCATGTTTATACTTTTTGAAGCATTTCAGGCAGTTCTTTATCTTAAGCACCTTTAGTTGTGGTGCTGTGGCTGTCTCAATATCATAAATTGATCAAAAATGTTTTACATTCTGTAATACTTTTGACTTTGAAGAAGGGCCCCAAGTCATACATTGCCCGATGTGGTGAATTAGGTGGGCCAGGACTGTAATGTTTTCACTGACCTTTCTAAAAGTTGAATAGCATGTGACATCAGCATTCATCAGAGTTTGAACACAAGTCCAACAGATGCCAAGGAAAAGGGACTTCCAGAGGCACTTCAGAAAATGCCAAGAACAATGGGATATGTATGCTCATGCCAAAGGGGATTAAATGCAATGTATCTTTTGCTGTAATAAATTCTGAAAAATATGACTAAATATTCGTTGCATATTTTGATCGCTCTTCCTAAATAGCTCCTTTGTGCAAATTAGAATAACAGTTACCATTGAGTGAACTCAATTCTGTATACAAAGGCCTTAGAAAGTTGGCAGTACCCTTGAAGGAGAAGAAGCGTGGCCTAACTGAAAGCCAATCAACCCAGTGTAGAGTATTCTAGTTACAATCAAAGTTTGCTCTGTTTCAGCCTTCATTTGCTCCTAAGTAGAATGCCACTGTTGAGTAACAAACTGCATATCCAAAGTAGGCCTCTGTCCCACACTAAACAATTTTACTAGATATTGCTTCACCTACTGTTTTTCACAGTACCACCTCTGTTTCTTTTATAATACTTATCATAATGTATAATTACTAGATAGAGGTAACTGAAGAAAGTTTTATTTTTAAATTAGCATATTTGTGCTCATGAGAAAAAGAAAGTGTTCAAACACTCCTCACTCTTTAACAACACTTAGCAACACGTGAATTAGAACCTTGGGGTTTGTTAACATGAAAAAATACAAAATAAAATAATTTGGAAAACAAATCCTGATTTTCATAAATTACCTGAGGTCTGACTTTCATCTTTGATTTCTTTCAAATGGTTAATGCTTAAGTCTATCTCCCTTTCTTTTGTCAGGTTATACTGTGTGCTCATGTAGTTGTCTAAAATCTCTCTCCTCTGCTCACAAAGAATGTGACCTTCATCACAGGAAAGACCATGTTTTGCCTTCTCTTGTATCCACAGAACTTGGGACTCAGTCTAACACATTGAGTTCAGATACACCATTTCACTGAAACAAATAATCTCTCCACCCCAAAGTATAAAAACTCTTGAACTAGATTAATACTATATCTCCTTCAATTCAGACATTCTAAGAATTGATCTTATTACCATTCTGAAATATTCCTACCTCAACATGTCAATTGAAAAAACGTATAGGGGGCATATTGGTTTTGTACCTAGGGTGACAAATTCAAGTACATGGGATTTCTAGGATCCTGGATTCCTGTTCCCATTTCCTTACAGCCCGATGTGTATACTTTGGTAAAATATGGTTCTCCTTTTCAGCCTCAGTTACTTTATCTGCCAAATGATCAGCTTAGAAATCTTGCAAAAGTTCCACCTTTTACTTTTAGCAACAAAAATCTATTTTCCCTAAGAAAATCTAGCTGAGGGCCCAGTATGTAGAATAAATTAAAGGGCTTCTTCTATGCTGGAAGACAAAGCAGGAGAGCCTGGACTCCTGTCTAACTAGTGCCACCATTACACACCCAGAATGCAGGGTGGAATCTCTTCCACTACACAAACACACACACACACACACACACACACACACAAACACACAAATCTCCCATCTGTAGATGATAATAAAGCCAGGAATAAAAAGAACACAAAAGAATCTGTTTCAGAGCCTCATCAGATAATATCACTGAGAAGTAAAATGTAGCAAAGATAAGCCAGTAAAGGAGATGGTAAATGAACAGCTTGAAAGACAATGTGACAATCAGGAAAGGGAGGGGGGAGGTAAGCATTATGAGGAAAGATTGAAATTTGAAGAGGGAGGGAATGTCCACAGCAGCAAATAGTGCTGTCAGAGTAGGACTCAGGCTGGTAATCAGCACTGGGAATGTGGCTCAATGGTGGGACTCAGTGGAGGAGCTCTTGCCTTGCATGCACAAGGCCCTGGGCTTAATCCCCAGCACTACAAACAAAATACACAAACAAATAAAAAAACAGATACAAGGCCATTTGTTCTTCCCTCTAACCCATTCCTACTTGAGCCAAACAGTAAGTGCTTACCAGCTGAATATCATACAAGTCGTAATATCAATCCTCAGCAAAGCCTTGTATGCTGGCTCTTATACTTGATTAGCATCTTTTTTTATAATAGACCAAACCCCAGTATCATCTGCCACAATGCACCACCATGATAATGACTCCAGCCTCCTTGAAGCCTGACTCTTGTGCCACTCAGTCTGCTCTCCAAAACATGCTTGGGCCTCTTCTGGGGTTGTCCTCCCAGTCACATCAATTGGATTTACAGAATTTATCCTCTATCTTCACCTATATTTCTACTACCAAGCAGACATCAATTATACCATACAGAAGTTTGTGTGACTTCATTTAGCTTTCATAGATCTCTTGATGAATTATTTTTCTATCAAGACATTTTCATTCTACCTGAATTATTTCTTCTGCTTCATTCACTGATCTTTGTTATGAGCATTTTCCAGTGAATGATGTCAGTAACTATACATCTTCATCACTATTAAGAATCAAACTTCCTGCATATTCCTTTTCCACTGTATTCTTTTCTGCATGCACACATTTTTTATAGTTTCTTTCATGCCCTTAAGTCTGTTTTATTGTGAAGCAGCAGCAAAGAGGTTACTGTCAGCTAAATTGCAGTCTCCATTAAAAAAATTAAGTTGCTTTTAAAAGCTAGCAAGATGACATATCTCAGCACAGTCACTGTGTTTACTGCAGAGTTTGTTTTAAAAGCTCACTATAGAATTTTAAGACTATACGTGCAACTTGTTTGTGGGTCATTAGGGCACACTCTGCAGGCTTCAGCAAGGTGCTTCTGTGAAAATCTACGCAAGTTAATGAATCCAAGTTTCATTAAATTGTTAATTGCACTCAGTGAAAATCTATATAGTGTTACTTTCTACAATTACTGAAAATCACAGTGGAGGAAGCACTGGGAAATTGGAAGGGCAAGTATATACAAGTTAACTGAGTTCATTCCTTTTAGCTTCACCTCTTGTTATCCTTGGGCATTGTCCCCACAGGATTCTGGCACAATCTTAAGAATATCACTTGCTGGGAAATTTCAGTGAGGTAGATTCCCTCAGAAAATTCCTGCTAGAAAATATCAATTTATAGCAACATAATTCAAACTTCCCCACATTCTGACATAGCCTTGAACTCTTGATTGTGACTTTTCGTTAATCACTGGATGTACCAAGAAAAGTCCATTCAAGACACAAAAATGTGGTTTTAGTCTTGGCTGTTATGTATACTAGAGAAAGATATGTTAATTTTCTTTTAATAGCAACGATACCCTCTTTTGTAAAGAGGGACTTAGAGCCGTATTGTGCCTCTCTGTGTATGTTTGTGGAGGTAAAATGTCATAACATTTTTAGGTGGAGAAGGAGAGAGACAGTCCACCATAGGCCCTTCATGTCCCACCAAGTCCCTGCTAAGCGTGTCAAACTGCAAGGCTTATGGGCCTCCTGATACTTAGTTGTTTCTGTGGCTAGATGCACAGTCAACTAAGTAGGTCAAGGCAACCACAGCATGACTGCTGTGCAAGAGCCTACTCCCTTGGAAATAACCCTGGCTGGGTTTGTTTGCTGCTTGATACAATATTGTCATTATAGTTAATATGCCCAGTCTGTGGCCTTGGTCCCCTCAGCCAAGGCACAAATCAAGTGACCATATGCATCTGCTCTACCTGCACCTAACACATCACATCATGGAATCTGGGGGATAAAGAAATTGCTGCCACTATCTTGCTGTGTATCTTATTTGTTGTACTGTAAGAAACAAATTGTTTTGTTTCAATTCATTAAGTCCCCCCATCCCCCAAAAAAGAAAAAAGAAAATTAAAAAGGGGTCAGGGAGATAGCTCCATGGCACAAGTGCCTGGCTGACAAGTGCAAGGTGGTAAATTTGAACCCTGATCCCACAAAAAAAAGTAAAAATAAAATAACATTAAGTGTCATCCTCTACCTACAATAGTCTTGAGTGAGGGGTTTGCAACAGGGTAAGACCTTGCTGTCTTCACGGAATTTGGAATTTCTTCCCATAAACCTTTAAACCTTAAAAACTATCTTATTTGGTACCATGGGATTAGTTATCTTCTATGTACCAAAGATCTGAAACTTTTATTTCATCTTATATTATTTAATTTTATGCACTACTGAGTATGGAGTCCAGGACCTTCAGCTTGCTAGATAGCCATTCTAGCTGTACCTATGAGCTATTCTGTCAGACCCAGATCTCAGAATTATTTCCTCATCTTTTCTAAGTTTCTGGCACTCATACTATGTGTACCCAAAGCAGCTTGCTCTGATGTCACACAGGTACCTCCAGGTTTACCTGTCAACTGCAACTGAGATCACTATCTCCTTCACTGCCTACTCAGATCTCTTCTTCTTCCCATATGCCCACCCTAGTTAATGTAACCAAGGCCAATGTAACTTTCTTAGCTGAAAGCCAAGCATCTTACCCATATAATCTGTTCTTATCCAACCCCTGATAATGTATACTTAATTGGCTACCTTCACTTCTACTCATTTATTGTCTTATTTCCATTCCATTTCCTCTGTACTTACTGACACTATTTTACTGACATCATTTTTGCCTACATTCAACTCTTTGTCTCCTCAAAACATGAAAAAATAATTTATGCTTGGTAATTTGCACTTCGCTTTTGTTGTCAAAACTGCATTCCCTATTGTCTGTATCTGACTTTTATTTGTCTCACAAGTACCATCTTTCGCTATCAGCCTATCATTGTCACCTTATGTTCAAGTACTTTTAAAATATCATTTGTCTTTTACTAAACTTAGCTTCTTTGCTCTTGCTTTCCATTTGTGATGCAACACCCAGATAAGTCTTCCAAGAAGGGCTGGGAATCCCAGTTGCTGGGAATTACATCAAGAGACAACTCCCAGATGAACACCCCTTCAAGACTGCCTCTGCTGCAGAGATCTACTTCACCTGAGATCCCTTCCCTTTCTATGGGCACTTTATCTTCAAGGACTACTGTAATAGGATAAAGATGTGGCCATCTTGGCCAAAGAGGAACAATTAGAAGCACTGAAGGCCCTCCCAGCTGCAAACTTCCGCAGTGTGATACCCTAGACCTGCATCACAGCAGAGCTTCTCCTCTAGTCCATTCTGAAGACAGAGGAACTCCCTAATATGCAGCCCATGCACTAAACCCCCAAAGTCTGCCTCCCACAGCCCCATCAGCAATATAATCACTCTGGCTGTTTCTTTGGGACAGTCACTCTTTTACCTATCCTAATGGTGATCTTTCAAGAATCAAAACAACAACATCTTCTTTTGTGATATGACACTTCCTGAACTTTCTTCTCCTTACCAGTCCCACTAATGACATTCACAATACCATCCCTTTTTGAGCTGCCATTGTGTTTTGCAGGTAATTTTATCAATGGATTCCTCAGAGTTTATTACTGATGTATCTACCTCCATCTCTTAATAAGATCCTGTGTTCCTTCCTGTGCGAATGTGTATGTTCTCTGCATTTATATCACCACAGTTTACATATTTACTCCATTTCACTGAATGATATTTCAGGTAGGCAGAATGGATGAAATATAAAAAGTGATTCAAGTGATGGTAGTTTATAATGTATTCATATATAAGTTAGCATTCGCTCATTCAACAGATACAGTAATCCCTCAGTTTACAGATGCTTCTGTCCATTAACAATTCAGTTCCTAAGAAGAAGTGATCAGCTTTCATTCTTGAACTCCACACAGGATGATGAGTACCATTGTGACCAACTTCTCTGCACAAACACAAAGGCAGCCATCTTCTTTAAGATTGTAAAACAAATAAAGTATCCCTTTTTCAGTACCTCCTTTGCTCCCCTCACTGTATCTTATACAGGCATAAAGAGAAGATCAAGACAGATATGATCTCAGCCCTTACAATTCCGTAAAGACAGACATTACATATGTAATAAAAGAGCTATCAGTGTAGTGAAACGCAGAGTGTTATGAGATTGTACAGCACTTCTCAGGTCATTCCTGCTCCTTACATTTAGGAAGTCATCAAGTCCTGAGATGGGCAAATGAATAGTAGTTCTCTACCAGGGCAGAGGGATGAGTCAAGAACTAAGATTCAGAGTCTGGGCATGGTGATGCGTGCCTGTAATCCCAACACTTGGGAGGCAGGAAACAGGGGATCACTATAAGTCAGAGCCACATAGTGAGACCCTGAACACACACACACACACACACACACACACACACACACACACACACACATAAAAGAACTAAGAGTCAGTTGTTCATTGATAATAGACATGATGTGCTCTTCCTATAGAAGTTAAAGTATACACTATAATAGTAGGACCTGTTTACCACTGCAAGTGTGGTCTATTTATGCACTGTTCCACTACATATTTACTAAATCCTAGCTCCCAGGTACCAGTCACCAGGCTAAGCACCAAAGATATATTATTTAAAAAAGATTTTTTTCCTGTCATCATAGCACTTGCTTAGTTTTATCAAATAAAGAATCTGTTAAATTTACATTAAACAGATGTCTCTGCTGTGCAATTTTATAAGAAATTTCTACTATAGTATGGACAGGCACTATGTGTTATTTAATTATAAACTACTGGAGTAGATATATGCATTGGCAATATTTACTTTAAATATTCACTTCATTTTCAGTCTTCCTTATATTAACTACGGTCTCTTTAAAACAGCATTGGAAAGTGATCTGAAGCACACAGTCAGATGATCATGATTAAATAAAGATTAGGCACAGTCAGCATGGATGTTTTTTAATTAGGATCACTGATGGGTATTTTAATGTATGCTTTTCTTTCGGGAGAATTTTCAAATACAGTATGCACTGGTAAATGAAGTGTGTCTGGTTGTTGATTATATACAACGTTGACACTGCAGAAAAGGTAAAATTTTGAATGCATGCTTTAGGAAAAAACACAGTATTTTATTTATCACTCTGAACTGTTGAAATTAAGGGAACTCCTTACAGTGACCCTAAGAAAGATCTGTGGTAGTGACTCGTCAGGCCTATGTGAAGTGATGCATTTTAAGTAGTGAATTTTTCATGTTCCCGCCTATGGTTCATCCTGAAAAGATACTACCTAGAGAAGGTACCTGATTCCTCTTCTGGTTAGAACTAAATACGAAATAGGAAATTTATATATGAGTGTCTTTATTGCTATGTTGGTTTCATTGCAAAACTGAAATCTTTGTAGAATGATGGATCATTAAGAAGTATGTATGCATAAGTATATTTGCTGTACATTTTGAGCTGTAAAACATTATAAGTATATTTCTATTTATAAATATTTGTACATAAATTATATTCTGCTTGACCTTTTATGTATTACTAATTCATTTGGAGCTGTTTGTTATAGTCTTCCAGGAGGATGATTGATTTTCCTAAGCCTCCATGCTTACTACTAAACACCACAATGATAAGCTATTGTTCTATATTTCTTAAAACCCAAAAAATTGCTCTTTTGAACCATTCCTCTAGCAATTTCTTAGGAAGAGTATATCACAAACACCAAGTAAAAACATATGATTTAGGAAGACGTGCTCCAGGCCTGGAGCTCTTACCTTCCTAATTTTTATTAGATGAGGCAATAAAGCTCTTAAGCGCCATGATTTTGTGTGGGGTTGCAGGTCTCACACACAGCCAAATGGTACCATCAATAGCATGGGAGCATCCAAGTCATCAGTACATGACTTTTCTCCTAAACATACACATTTATTCGTAAAAATGCAATCATGCTTATGACTTCTTAAACAGCCTCTTTAATATGTGAATGTGGCATAAAATCTGAATAGGAAAAAAGGTAACAAAGAAAATTCAATGTCAGTGCTGTCTCCAGGACTCCAAGTCTCCCAGTTTAACTCTACTGCTAAGGTCCTTCTATATCATCCAGCAATTTTTGATGTCACTCAGAATAAACTGAAAAACATTATGTGTACATTTTTGGCCTTGAGTTTTCTTACTTGACATATACATCTGTATCTTAAAGGCATGTATATCATTCATATCTCCATATATCACACTGTTGGGAGCTGCCTCAATGTCCTGAGCTGATTTAAAATGAATTAACTTTGTATAATCTTTTTAATGTTGCAGAAGAGCAGGAAGTTAGATGTCCCAGATCCATTGAATAAAGTGGATGAGGACACACCACAGAGTTTTCCTGGGCCAATGTTTTGGTTTCATGCATTTAGCAACTAGATTTAGTATGCAGCATATTTTTAATCACATTCTATTAAGACACAGAAGTAGCTTTCAGAACCACTTTAGAAGGTAGCAAGAAAAAATTGCATAAGTTTTAAGAGTGATGGGGATTATTTTGAGGGAAATTAACAGCAATGGATCTTTCACTATAATAATCTATTTATTTTAAGCATTTGCCATATTGTTTGATATCCTTCCTTATCATGAACCACAGCACTTTAATGGTTACACATATTTTATTATATAATATTTTTACATATATATTGTGAGTTAGTTTACTTTCATTACTGGAACATAATACTTGAGGCTGGATTCTTTATAAAGGAAGGTATTTATTTAGCTCATAGTTCTGAAAGCCCAAGAACATGGTTGGAATCTGCTTCAATGTGATGCATGTAAATAATTTCCCCAATATTGAATTCAGTAGACTGTCATTTTCTTATTATATGTTCTTTATACCTTTGCAAAAAAAGGCATAAAGGGCACACATTTATTTCTGTAATCTATTCTGTTGTATTGATGAACACATCTAGTTTTTACCAGTATTATTCAGATTTAACAATGCCAGCTTTGTAACTTAATTTGATATCAAACAATGTCATGACTCTGATTTTGTTGTTTTTGCTTAAGATTGACTTGACGTGAGGGGTATTTTTATGGTCCTACATACATTTAGGATTGTAACTTTTTAATGAAACCTAGTTTACTATTCTTATTTTGTTGCTTGCATTTTTCGTGTCTCAGCTAATAAGCCATTGCCAGATCTAAGGCCACAAATATTTATTCTTGGTTTGTTCTAAGAGATGTACAATACAAACTTTTCCATGTAGATATTTAATTTATAACTATTTTATTTTTGTATATTGTATAAGCAAAGGTCTATCCATTTTCTTTTGCATGTAGATATTTACTTGTTTATCCTAGCACCACTTTTTTGAGAAGCATCTTTCTTTCTCACCCAATTGTAGTTAAAAATAAATTTCTGGGGCAGGCCAGATAGCTCGGGGGACTAAGGTACCTACTTAGGCAAAGTGCAGCAGCTGAGTTCAGCCTGGCCCTGGCCCTGTCCCCAGGGCACCCTGAGAAGGAGATTGAGACTGGATGTGGTGACCCACACCTACAATCTCAGCACTTCAAAGACTGGAAACAGGAGGATCACTACAAGTACGATCTACTTAGTGAGACCCTGAACATCCAGTAGACCCTGTACCAAATACATAAAAAATACAGAAAATAAATTTCTCATAAATGAAGTTTTATTCCTGACCTTTTAATCCCATATCATAGATTTAAAGTATCCATTCTTATGCTACTGCTACACTTTTGGGATTACTGTGGCTTTTTTAGTACATTTCTATATCTGGATGTAAGATTTCTCCAGCATTATTCCTTTTTCCAAGCCTATTTTACTTCGTTTGTGTCCCTTGCATTTCTATATGTTTCAGGGTGAGTTTTTCAATATCTGCCAACAAAACAGATGGTATTTTCATGAGGATTGCATTGAATACTGTTTTGGTTTAGTTTTGACAGATTCCATTAAAAGGTTCAAATGTTCATAGGAGGGCCTTTTGGAAGGTAATGAGATCATGTGGAACTACACTCATCAGTAGATTTCTGTTATGAGGTCACGTCTAATCAAAAGAGCAGCTTCCCTGGGGATATCAGCAGCTCTTTTCATATGTGAGTATTCTGAAGCCTTGAAAGTGCTACTCAGCCTTATATCCCCGTATTATAATGCAAGTTTTCTCAAAAGACTTGTTTTGGTTTACAAAACCATGCCCTGTGATTTTGGCATCTAGTGGCAATACACTTTTATGGTCAAATAACTCAAGGTACAGAGAATTTTAACTTAACCCAATCCATAAAGTGAGCATGGTAGAATTTGTGTTCTAACCCTGGATTGCTACCTCTGGGAGTGTTGCCCTAAGGATCATCAGGATTATAATGCGCCTTCTGGAGCTACTGTGCTGATGCAGTAAATGACATTACACTCCGATGGCAATTGAAATCTAACTTGTTTCAGCTTTTAAAATGTTGGCTTACTACAGTGAGTGGAAATATTTACTATAGATGTTCTCAGAGGACTACAGAGCTTTTTCTCAAAAGCTCAAAAATAATTACATAAAGACAAGAGTATGAGAAATGCATTGCTCAAGAAGATAGAATTATGTTGCCCATACATATGAATTTTGAAGGTATACTACCTTCAAAGGCTCCATGTTGCAAAGGCATGAGAAATTTATTGTTTGGTTTACCGGACCAGAACAGTGTTTGTTCCATTTTAAATGTCACTGAACTACATGCATGTTAAAAGACAGATATGTCATCAAACTGAAATAACAGCAATAAGGATCAGACCAAAATTATTCTATGAAGTATCTGCCATGCAGTTGGTGGGAAACTTAACGAAGATGATACATCAAGTCATGAGATGTCATGGCAATTTCTCAGTTGCCAAAAAATGTCTAGTGATTTTAAAGAATATATAAGTTTACTTGTGGTATGAGTGGTCTACGCACTCAGAAAGACTTTGCTCATATATTTGATCATACTCAAATAGTCCCTATGTTAAATCAATGCTAAGATCCTTTGTCACATTGAAGACACAGAAAATGATGAAATAGCTCTAGTTGTATAAAAGGAAGAGCATTATAATAGTTACATTAAATGTGAAACAACTTTAAGTAGTCCTGGAAACAAATTTCACATAGTTTGGAAGTGAATTCATTTGCCAGTAATAACAAAAATACAAATATCTAATGAGTCTTTAGAATCCACAAAGCATTTTTCCATATATCATTTCATTTAATTCTCGGAAGTATCGTGTAAAACAAGCAAAGCAAGTTTCATCTGCATTTTTGAGATATCACCTGGGCTTAGAGTTGTGAGCTAGTTCAAATTCCATAGAGACTTAAAAGCAAATAAATGAACCAGAAAAATACACAAAAACTTCAGGAAACAAAACACGTTCCTTAGAATGCTTTGCTAGCATCAAAGCAGATTTAACACTCTATGGAACAATGAATTTCAAACTTGGCTGCACATTAGAATCACCTGTAGAATTATAAAAGCGAATTACTGATGCCTATGTCGCTCTCTTAGTAATTCTGACATGCCTGGCTTGAGCACCAGTATTTTTTTACAGCAACCTAGATACCTACAATCACCAGTTTAGAACTCACTGACCTAGAACACCATGCTTCACACTACAGTCAAGACCTTTATCATCTCTGATATTGCATTAAATTTGAAACAATATCTTACTATTCCGCAAAAAAATCAAAGAATTAAAGGTTTCTCTTCTTCAAGGAATTGCATACACTTCTTCACAGCATTGTTGGAAATTACATGATTGATTGTTCAGAGGAATCACAGATAAGTGAAAGACAGACATATATTTCAGGGACTACGACAATGAGGTACAAATGTTACTTACAATTTGGCCCTAGTAGTACAAGTTTTAGAGAGTAAATATGTGATATGGATACTGACAGTGGCTGGGCGAAATTCCACAAATGAAAGTAATTGTGGAAATGTCAGACAGAGTATCAGGCAAATAGTAGTACAATTGCAATGTACGGAGTTAGGGTTTGCAAAAGCATGCAGAGAAGAAAATCAGGTGGGAAGGACAGAAGGAAGTGTATTGGACTAAATCATAGGGTAAAAGCAGATGGCGCTAGCAAGACAGGTTCATTTGTCTATTTACTATTTTAAGTAATATGTTCTTATAGTGAGACTTTTATTCCATTCAATTGGCCATTTAAGTAAGAACTCGCAACTTGGTTTCTAAACATCAACATTTTCTGACATACTGCTAGCACAGTGGTTCACTGCATGCATGTACACATTCCAGCTCTCAGTCTGCAGGATAGCTGCTCAAAATATGAAGCTGAAGTCATTCTATAGCTCTACTTACATTTTATGTGAGTCCCCATTCTATCAGGTGGAGGTAACTTGGTCACATTTCAATTCCTCTTTGCCCCAAAATACACATAGACAAACAGACACACACATACACACATCTACAATGAACCTCACCCCACTTGCACGTGCACAAGTTTTCTCAGCACTCAAATTTCACAAATTTACATTAGCTCAGTTTAAGCCTTGTAGAAAGAAAAGGAGGGTAAGATTTAAACTACCATCCATACTGCAAATGGTGAAAAAGTCTACACTGCCATTTCTTTAGTTCACTTCCTCTCAAGATAGCAGGGTGTAGTTGTTCAAATTCATTCATTTGTGTGCGCTCTCTCTCTCTCTCTCTCTCTCTGACATATGCAGGCAGATACACAGACACACACAAACGCAGACACTCACGCACACACACTAGCATCAGAAAGTGTATGTTTCTGTAGTTTGTGTAGCTCTCAGTTTAGGGTTTTTGTCGCTTCTGTGTTGCTCTGAGGAACAAAGAAATCGTATCTCCCAGTATGGACTTATAATTCAAGAGAGCATGTATAGCTAGCTGAGGTCCAATAATCAGCTTATGCCAGGATTACAAACCAGTGACCTGCAAATATGTTTTTTGTTGGTTGTTGTTAACTCGTTGCCAGCATGCAAACAATAGCATATGTTATATAAAACCTAGATTGAGAGCTTATGTGGAAATATCAGAGAAAATCTAGAAATGTTGCTTGTGCATTTCACATAATATATTAGTAAGCTTTCTTAGTACTGAGACAAAATACCTGATGCTTAGCATTGAAAAGAGGAGAGGTTTAATTTGCTCCCTGTCTCAGGCCATCTGCTGCATGTCTGGCTGGTTGCAATGATGGAACAACATAGTAGAAGAGTGTAGTGGAGCGAAGGTATACAGCTCGTGGTGCTGAGAAACTGAGCTGGGGGACAGTACCAGCGAGGAAGGGACTAGGCCCCCATCCATCATAATCAAGGTCACAATTCAGTGATCCATGCAGGGACACCCACATGTGATTGTACTAATCTGGCAAGAGTTTGAAACCCAGGCAAACTGACCCTTCACAATTTTTTTTTTACATTTTTTTGTTTAGTACAGGATCTACAAGGTCTGACTACATAGATCAGACTTGTAATGCTTTTCCCGTTTTCAGCCTTCCAAGCACCACACTTAGAGGTGCATGTCACTTCACCCAGTCTCAATCACTATCTCAGTGCACTCCAGGGGTGGGGCCAGCACAGTAAGCCAGGGATCAAACTCCAGCCAGTGTGTTCTGCCTAAGCAGGTGCTTTAGTCCATTGAGCTATCTGACCAGCCCTGATACTCTACTGCTAAGACTGTCCATTAAGGGAGACTGCATAGCCTGGTTAGCATAGCATGAATCTCTCATTTTATCTCCAAAGTAGAACTAGAACCTACTTTTTCTTTCAATTTTAATTTCCACAATTATGAAAGGTCTTGAAGAGTACATGAAGCGGGATTTGTGATTAATGGATGGAGGAGATAGCATATTGCCCTTGTCTACATTCCCATGTGTCTTATCAGCTTGCTTTTACATTGTCACCTGCAAACTATTTTCCTCCCAGGCTTATCAATGTAATCCACACACTGCCCCTTTGGGAGGCTCAAAAGAGAAAAGCAACTGGCTTCCTTGCCTCTCTAGTGCTGCATAACCCTCACCAAAGACAGTGACCACTGAGTCAGGCATTAGAGCAATGAGCATGAATACATTTGCAAGAAATGGCTCGGGGAATTTGGTTATAAAGGTGGAACACAGTTCATAATAAGGATCACTCGTTGGTGGTGGCAACCAATGAAGGAAAGAAAACAAGAGCCCCAAAATTATGTCAGGAGGCTATAGATGGCAGAGTTGACATGTAGTAAGTATGACAAGGAAGAAACTCCACCAGAATTTGTGACTAGCTGAATAAGATGACGGGGAGTGAAGGAGGATTGGAGCTAGCGCTAAAATTGTGATCTTACACTGTTGTGTCATGGAAAAACCAGCAAACAACTGAGCAGAGCTAGACAGGAGAGAAGAAATGCTTCCTCTTGTGGGAGGCAATGGATCTACTTTTGGACAGTTTGAATCGACAGTAACTACAAGGTATCCAAGTGAAAAGACATAGAAGACATTTAAAGATTGGGGTCTGGAAGTGAGAGAGAAGAAAGATGATCTCTGTATTCATTATCTTATATAAGAAAAATTGAATTTAAAGAAATTCAGCCAAAGTTCTACATTTAAACATTTTGAAAAAGAAGAGATAAAAGTGAAGAAAAAAAAAATAAAATGTCTGAGTGATTATACTGAATTAGAACCAAATAGGCTTACCCATTTTTATTAAAACACTTTTAAATTTTTCCATTTTACAACTGCGCCTATAAAACAAGGATAGTAAAAGAAATGATTACTTGATTAAGCAAAATACAAAATGCTTTTACAGAAAAACTCCCACAATCACAAAGCAAGCATGGGTTTCTAATTTCAAAAGGAGGCAATAGCTGTATTTTTATATAATCTCTGACTGAAAGAGACTTTTTAAAGCAGGAACCAAAACAGAAACCGTAAAGAAAAAGATTGCTCGATTTAACTATCTGAAAAGGTAAAGCTCCAGTGTAACAAAAGGGAAGCATTAAAAATAGCAGCAAATGATAAAATACAGAAATATTTGTAACTAAATATAGCAAAGCACTCTTAGAACAGCCAAGGTGATCAAATAGGTAACTAATAGGCAAAAAAACATGGTAGAAAAGTTTCTGTCTCGCTAGTAATCTGGTAAGGTAATAAAATTTAGTATATTCACAGATCAAACTTATAAAAAGCAAGAAGTCTACCTTTTCGTGCAGACAGTAATCATATGGAGATGAACCTCCTCATGGGCTACTAGTGGTGGCACAAGTGGTATTGCATTCTTTTTCAGTTTAGGGCATCTTGGCAATAGCTATCAAAAATCTTGAAAATGTCCATGTGCTGTGAATGCATCCTAACAAAATACACTAAGACTTGTGAAGTTCTATGTTAAAAGATGCACTTCACATTACAACAACAGGGGATTGGTGAAGTAAATTATGATGCATGCCAATAAAATATAACTCAATTCCTAAAATCTTTCTTTCCAATAACACTTAATGACATCAAAATGTTCAAAATTTAATGCTAAATGACTAATATATGATACCAAGCCGTTTTTGAAATACAATTCTATAAATACACATCTTTTTACTGTCTTTCTTGTCTTCCTTTCCCTCTGCACCTCATATATATATATATATATATATATATATATATATATATGTAGTTAACTATAGGGAAGTATTCTAAGGCGTGTATTTTGCTTATCCCTGGATTGTAAGATCATTTCTGATTTTCATTTTCTTTATTTTTTGGTTCAGTGGAAGTAAACCCTCATTGCCTGACTAACAGGAAATAACGTATACTTGAAAGCTGACCTTCTGCCTTGTCCTCTACATGCATAATAGAACTGACAGAATTTCAGCTTCTTGGGGTCATTCCTACATTGCGTTCTTTATGGACTCAAATTGTTCAGCAGGATGGATCCAAAGTGATCAGCAAATGGGTTCATTTCAAACACAAGCAGAATCAAGGCTCATGGAGTGGATGATCCTCACCCAGGATCATGGAGCAAGCGGGGAGTGGATTTAGAGCATACACTTCCCAGTCCTGGCTGGTAATTTAGTTGCCATTTCACTCTCCTACATATTCCTTAATAGTGATTTTTATTAGGATACAATTTTGAAAATTGATACCGTCTCAGGCTAGAACAGAATCTTTTGTGAAATATAAAAACTATAATAGTTGTTTTCATTTCTTCTGTTTACCTTGTTCCTGCATATACAGATTTATTTATTATTCCATTACCTTCAGAACGCTGTGCTGTGTGCTACAATCAGTGCAAAAAAATGAAACATGGTCCCCACCTTTCATAAACTTTCATTCTACTGAAGGAAGTAGTCATGTAAAGAAATCATCTACAGTGCAAGAAAACAAAAGCTCTGGAAGCAGAGAAAAGGGGCAATGATTCTAATTAGCACAGGACTAATTCTACTTACATGCATTGGATTCTATAGTGTCATTCATTAATTATTGAGTAAATACAATCATTGGTCGTTACTTCAAAATACAATTACCTCCATTTCAAGATCAGATTCTCCATATCAAGATGCCATGAACCAATATAAAATATTCATAATGACATTGAGTATATATATATATATATATATATATATATATATATCACATCTCTGGCCCCAAGAACACCCTGGATAAATTTGCAAGGATTATTCTCATAAAATGGACTCCCTATTCCATTTCTACTCTGTTCTTTAATTTTATTTATTTATTTTTTTCTTGTTTCAGAACCTTTTTTGTTTATTCACTCATTTTTATGGCCGGCTCAGCCCACCCCAAGGGCAGGGCTGGCATAGCATGTGGTGCCGGGGATCGAACCGCGGTCCCTGAAGCCGCCCAAGCTTTCCCAAGCAGGCGCTTTAGACCACTGAGCCATCCCGCCGGGCCCC
>PVJA010011853.1:0-53570 GCA_004027025.1 Myocastor coypus
TAGTTAGGGTTAGGGTTAGGATTAAGCTTAGGTTTAGCGTTAGATTGTAATGTTTAGTGTGTTAGACTTAGCGCTAGGGGTTTAGTGTTATGGTTACTTGTAGGGTTATGTGCAGGGATACAGTTAGCGTTAGTGAGAGGTTTAGTGTTCCAGTTAGGGTTAGGTGAGGTTTAGATTTAGCAGGTGAGTGTAATGTTTATTGTGTTAGGCTTAGCGTTTGGGGTTTAGTGTTATGGTTAGTTTTAGGGTTACATTCAGGGATAGCTTTAGGGTTAGTGTTAAGTTTAGTGTTCAAGCTAGGGTTAGGGTTAGGGTGAGGCTTAGGTTTAGCATTAGAGTGTAAGATTTAGTGTGTTAAGCTAAGCGTTAGGGATTTAGTGTTATGATTAGTTTTATGGTTATGTTCAGGGATAGCTTTAGGTTTCGTATTAAGTTTATGGTTTTGGTTAGGGTTAGGGTTAGGGTTAGGGTTAGGCTTAGGTTTAGCATTAGTGTGTAAGGGTTAGTGGGTTAGAGTTAGCCTTAGGCTTTTAGTGTTACGATTAGTTTTAGGTTTATGTTCTTTGATAGAGTTAGGGTTAGTGTTAGGGTTAGTGTTCTTGTTAAAGTTAGGGTTAGTGTTAGTCTTAGGTTAAGCATTAAAGTGTAAAGTTTAGTGTGTTAGGTTTAGCGTTAGGGGATTAGTGCTATGGTTAGTCTTAGGGTTATGTTCAGAGATACGTTTAGGGTTAGTGTTAGGGTTGGGGTTCTCGTTAAGGTTAGGGTTAGGGTTAGGCTTAGGTTTAGCGTTAGAGTGTAAGGTTTAGTGTGTTAGACTTAGCGTTAGTGGTTTAGTGTTGTGGTTAGTTTTAAGGTTGTGTTTAGGGATAGGGTTACAGTTTAGATTAGGGTTACTGTTTGTGTTAGGGTTCTAGTTAGAGTTAAGATGGTGTTAGGGTTATGGTTAGGCTTAGGTTTAGCATTACAGTGAAAGGGTTAATGTGTTAAGGTTAGTGTTAAGGGTTTATTGTCATGCTTAGTTTTCTGTTTATTTTCTGGGATAGCGTTGGGTTAAGATTCTATTTAGGTTAGGGTTACTGATAGGTTTAGGTTAAGAGTTACAGTGTAAGTGTTAGTGTTTTAGGGTTAGCGTTCAGGCTTTAGTATTTTGGTTAGTTTTAGGGTTATTTTTAGGGATAGGGTCACAGTTCAGGTTAGGGTTACTGTTTGAGTTAGGGTTAGTGTTAGCCTTCGGTTAAGCGTTAAAGTGTAAGGTTTAGTGTGTTAGGCTTAGCATTAGGGGTTTAGTGTTATGGTTATTTTTAGGGTTATGTTTAGGGATAGATTAAGGGTTAGTGTTATGGTTAGGGTTCTAGTTGGGGTTAGGGTTAGGGTGAGGCTTTGGTTTAACATTAGAGTGTAAGGTTTACTGTGTTAGGCTTAGCGTTAGGAGCTTTGTGTTCTGGTTAGTTTTAGGGTTATGTTCAGGGATAGGTTTAGGTTAGTGTAAGGGTTGGGGTTCTAATTAGGGTTAAGGTTAGGATTAGGCTTAGGTTTAGCGTTAGAGTGTAATGTTTAGTGTGTTAGACTTAGCGTTAGGGGTTTAGTGTTATGGTTATTTGTAGGGTTATGTGCAGGGATACGGTTAGCATTAGTGATAGGTTTAGTGTTCCTGTTAGGATTAGGGGGAGGCTTAGATTTAGCAGGCGAGTATAATGTTTAGTGTGGTATGCTTAGCGTTAGGGGTTTAGTGTTATGGTTAGTTTTAGGGTTATGTTCAGGGATAGCTTTAGGATTAGTGTTAAGGTTAGGGTTCTGGTTAGAATTAGGGTTAGGCTTAGGTTTAGCATTAGAGTATAAGGGTTAGTGGGTTAGAGTTAGCGTTATGCGTTTAGTGTTATGGTTAGTTTTAGCTTTATGTTCCGGGATAGGTTTAGAGTTAGTGATACGGGTAGTGTTGTAGTTAAGGTTAGGGTTAATGTTCGTCTTAGGTTGAGCGTTAAAGTGTAAGGTTTACTCTGTAAGGCTTAGCGTTAGCAGTTTAGTGTTATGCTTAGTTATGGTTAGGCTTAGGTTTAGCCTTAGAATGTATGGATTAATGTGTTAGGGTTAGTGTTAGGGGTTTAGTGTTATGGTTAGTTTTAAGTTTACTATCTGGAATAGCTTTAGGGTTAGTGTTGGGTTTAGTGTTCTAGTTAGGGTTAGGGTTAGTGTTAGGCTTAGGTTAAGCGTTAAAGTGTAAAGTTTAGTGTGTTATGCTTAGTGTTAGGCATTTAGGGCAATGGTTAGGATTGTGGTTCAGGTTGTAGAGATAGCGACTTAGCGTTAGGGTTGGTGTGTTAGTGTTAGGATTAGAGTTAGTGTTCCTGTTAGGGTTAGAGAGGTAGGCTTGGAGGGTTAGGTTTTGAGATCGGGTTTCGGAGTTAGGGGTCGAGTGTCAGCATTACTCTTCACGTCTTAGTCTTAGGTTTCGGTTTCAGTTTAGGCTTTGGGTTCGGGTTGGCTTTGGGGATGGGTTTAGGGTTTGAGTTTGGTCTTACGTTAGACTTCAGGTTAGGATTAGGGTTTGTGTTAAGTTCTGTGTTAAGATGAGTGGGTTAGTGTTATTGTGTTGGGCCAGTGTTAGGGGTTTAGGGCAATGGTTAGGATTCTGGTTCGGGTTGTAGAGATAGCACCTTCGCGTTAGGGTTGGTGTGTTGCGGTTATGGTTAGAGTTAGTGTTCCTGTTAGGGTTAGAGAGTTAGGCTTGGGGAGTTTGGCTGTGGCTTAGGGTTTATGGGTTATACTTAGTTTTAGGAATATGGTTTGGGTTCAATACGGTTTTGGGTTGGGGTTTAGATGTGGGATTTGTGTTCATGTTAGGGTTCAGGGTAGGGTTAGGGTTGGGGTTAGTGTTCGTCGTAAGGTTAGTGGGCTAGTGTCAGTGTGTTGGGGTTCAGATTAGGTTGTTAGGCTTATGTGTAGGTCTCACATTCCTGTTGTTGTTTTTGTGTATTAAGGATTAGGGTGAGTGTGTTAGCATTAGTGTTACGGTTCCAGTCAGTTTTAGGGTTTGGGTTCAGATTCGGGTTCTCCTTTGCGTAAGAGTGTTAGGTTATTGGGTCAGGTTTACCTTTGGTGTTTGTGTTTGCATTTGGGTTGGGACCTTAGAGATAGTGTGTCAGCATGTATGCTAGGCTTATTGTCTTAGGGTTAAGGTTTCTCTTAGTTTTTGAGATCGGGTTTGGAGTTAGAGGTGGGGTGTAAGGGGTACTCATAATGTGTTAGTTTTAGGTTTAGGTTTAGGCTTTGTTTATGTTTGTGTTTGGATTCGTGTTGGGGATGCGTTTAGGGTTCGAGTTTGGGCTCCATAGTAAGGAATATTGGATCAGGTTACTGTTTATGCTTGCGTTTGCATTCGGGTTGGGGCCTTAGAGTTAGGTTGTCAGCATGTAGGGTATGTTTACTGTATTAGGGTTAAGGTTTCTCTTAGGTTTCAAGATAGGATTAAGGTGTTAGCGTTTGGGAGTATTATCATTAAAGTGTTAGGTTTAGGTTTAGGTTTAGGCATTGGGTTCGGGTTGGTGTTGGTGATGGGTTTAGGGTTCGAGTTTGGTTTCATGTCAGACGTTGGTTTAGGATTAGTGTTTGTGTTAGGTTTTGTGTTAAGATGAGTGGGTTAGTGTTAGTGCATTGGGCTTAGTGCTACGGGTTTATGGCAACGGTTATGATACTTTTTCAGGTGTTAGATGTACCATCTTAGCATTAGGGTTGATGTGTTGTGGTTAGGGTTAGAGTTAGTGTTCCTGTTAGGGTGAGAGACTTTGGCTTCAGCAGTTTGGGTGTGGCTTAGGATGTAGGTGTTATACTTAGCTTTAGGAATAAGGTTTGGGTTTAATATGGTGTTATGTTGGGGTGTAGATGTAGGACTTGAGTTCATGTTAGGCTTCAGGTTAGGGTTAGGCTTCGGGTTAGTGTTCGTCTTAAGGTCCTGCCAAGGTTAAGTGAATTTTCCCAGGGCCACAAAGAGGGAACTGCTGGGTGGCAGCAGGGCTGGCAAGTGGCATAAAAGGCAGGAAACAGCAACCGCTGTGAGGGAGCCCCTCCCCCAGGAAGCCCTCTGGACAAAGTGCTTGGAGCCCACACTGGGAGTGTAGACTCAGGACGTGCGGGGCCCCTTGCTGAGTCCCAGTGCCTATTTGGCCCCAGGGAGCACTGTGCTGTTGTGGGTCTGCCTGTGTGCACATGGGACCACAGCACCTCTCTACACGTGTACCCAAAGCCCAGCATGAGATTCCATGTGATCCCAGGCCAACTGAAGATCTTGACTCTGACCAATCTGAAGAGCCAGAATTCTGGGGTGGAGCCCTGGAGTTCCCAGGTCCTAAACCCCTTCTTTGGGAGTCTCTTTAGTGTAGACTTCAGGGTGGGCTCTGGCAGACCTGGGTCCTTGACTTTAGGTGTCTTGGGCACACCCATGGTGCTTTGTCTGTAGAAGGATGACACCTATCATTCAGGGAATCAGTGAGACAGGGCACACAGCATATACAAGAAGGCTCAGCACAGAGGTGTCACACAGGCACACACAGAATGTTTTCTGTTTTTTCATGTAGGGCTTAGTCCTGCTAGAATTGAAAGAGTGACTGGATGTTGGGAGAGCAGCAAGTCACTGAAGTCATGGAGACCTGAGCCCACTCTCAACCTTGCCAGTTGTTAGATGTGGTGGGGGTCAAGACAAGATAGCAACTCTGCCTGATGTCCTGTACGTAGTGGGCATTTGACAAATGGTCATTACTGGCCGCATTCCTACTTGGTCCTGGGAAGCTAGCTTCACAATCAGAGGGTGGATTTCTGCTCATAAGGTAGAGATCATACTGGGTTGAACCAAGTGAACATGTGATTCCTCTCCCTCAAGAGTTCTGTTCACAAGTGCATGAGTATTGCAGACCCTCAGAAATTTCTAGAAATTTTCAAGTAGATAATACAGCTATTGTCATTCACTCTCCTTGCTGTGTCACACAGCAGGCCTCATGAATTGTTCTTCTGCATAACTGCAGGTCTGTTCCCTTTCGTCACCTTTCCCAGTCCTCCTACTCCCAACCCCCATCACCCTGTGCTCTGCTGGTGGAAGCTTGGGCTTTTAGCTCAGAATCTGGGTGAGGGTGAGTCCTCTGGGCTCACCCACACAGCCACAGATCATGGTCTTTACCTCCACCTAAGACCACTCTTATTTGTGTGTATGAACAGCACAGCTCTCTATCTGCTCATCTGTCAGTGGAAAGTCCCTGTCCTGGCTGGTTGACGGTCTATTCACCAGACTGGTGTCACTGTCTTGTGTCTGTGTATCCAGGAGTGGAGCTGATGGATCATGCAGTAGTTGTGTTTTCAATATTGTGGGAAGTACTCTACACTTTTCCCCACATGGCTTGCTGCCAAAGGCGTCTAAGGTTCCCCTTCCCCACATCCTCACCAGCATCCTTTCCCTTGTTGGTAGACATGCTAACAGGTGTGAGGCAACCTGGCACTGCAGTTTAACTTGCATTTCCCTGGGGACCACATCTCAGTGCCATGGCCATTGGTGGGTCTTCTTGTGATGTGGCTCAGTTCTCTGCCTGTTTTAAAGCTGAGTTTCCAGAAACTGGGGAGATAGCTCTGTGGCACATGTGCCTGCCTGGAAAGTGAAAGGTGGTGAGTTTGACCCTGGTCTCACAAAAAATAAATAAATAAAGCTGAGTTTCCAATGTCCTTTTGGTGAAGTTGTGGCAGCTACCCATGCATTTTAGACCACAGCTCTTTATTTGTGCATTGTTTGCAATTCCTTCTTCCCATTCTGTAGATGTTTTCTTGGCAATGAAGAAGTTTTGTACTTTTGTGTAATCTTGTACACCTAATTTTGCCTTTCTTGCTAGTGACTGGGGGCCATGTCCAGAGTATCACTGCTGAGACTGATGACAAGGAACTTCCTCCTATGTTTCCCCCAGGGTCCAGAGGATGCTGAGTTGGTTTTTGCATATGGATGAGACAAGGGTCTGCTGTCATTCTTCCACAAGGTTCTGCATTGGGCTGGGAGAAATCCCCATTGTACTTAACTCCTCCCACACACTGCTGTTCTTTGCTGTGTAGCCACTGAGGACGTGGTCTTCTGTCCTTCCTGGTAGCTGCTGTGGGGCCAGTGACTCTCCTAACAGAGACCACATTTGCCAACCGAGAGATCCAACACAGGACAGTGCAGATTTCACACAGCTAATTCTCATAAAACTTTTGGTGTCACCATGGCAGTTGATAGTAGTGGACACATCAGCTGTGTCAGGGGTGCTCACAGAATCCTGTGAGGATAGGAATATTCTGTAATCTTCTCTGTCCCTTATGGACAACCCACGTGTCTTCTGGAGTGTGAATTCTGGCTAGAGTGACTGAGGAACTGAACCTTTAATGGTATTACATCTTGATTAATATCAATTTAAAACTAATTAGCCACATATGCCCACTGACACTTTGTTGGATAGTATTTAAAGTCCCTCTGTACTCCCTATTCAGAGATATCATGGGCTTTAGATATGTGTTTCCAACTTTCTAGAAAGAAACAAAGTCTCGCCGATGCAGCTGAGTTTTCCCACATCCTCTACCCCTCTTGCCCCGTCTCACTTGTGTGCCTTCCACCCTGGGGCGGCCACACTCCCTTGAGCATGGTGTTGGCATCTGCACACACACTTTAGGCTTCTGCTGGGTAGGTGGTGATGTGCTTTGCGTTCTGTTACTTCATGCTCTGCACACCTTTCTAAGCTTGTCTTCGTGCATATGCTCGGGGACTCACTCATCCTGACATGGGTAGTGCCGCTTCACTGCCTTTGCCTTTGGTATTTTGTCCCAGTAAGTGAGCATGTTAAGATTTATCCAGTTTGCCTGCCAAGGGACATTTGGTAAGATTTTCATTTTTCACGCTTAGCAATATGCTGTAGCTGGCAGCCTGGCTGGGTCCTCAAGTATGTGAGAGCTCTTCTTCAAGGAGTAGAGTCCCTGGGTCACAGGCCTTGTGCTTCAGCTTTACCAGATGGGGCAAGCTGCTCTCTGGAAGGACTGTCTGGTGTGACCTCCCTCCTGCAGCAGAGGAAAGGGCTCCTTATCCCTGTGTCCATCAGACCGGCCATGCACTGGCCTCAGTGTACACAGCACTTGCACCCAGCTGCCTCTGACCACAGCTGTAAACAGCCCAACTCGCCTTTACATGCAGAGAACACAGGTGAGCTGCTGCTCCTCCCCAGTGCCCCATTCTGTGCCTAGACCAAGTGGGCTGTCACACTTGCGGCCTGAGGTCCCAGCTCCCCTCCTGTCTTCCTCCACCTATCTTTGCCTCCACCCCCTCCATGCTTTATTTTCTCCTCTTCTCTAAGGCATCTGAAACACAGGTGGGAATGGAATGAAGGGACAGCTGAATTGGGGAACCTGAAGCCCTATGGGCATGGGGTCACAGATGCAGCCAGTGCTGTGAGAGAAGGAAATGCTGAGCCATGGATGCTGCAGCATCAAGGGGTACACCCTCCTAAACCTCAGCTCTCAGCTGAGCACAGTCCTGTCTGGGCCTAGGAGCAGCTGGCAGGGGAGGGGAGAGCTCCTGGGGACTGGAAGTAGGCACCATCCAAGAGTGGCCAGTGTCTTGGCATAGTTAGAACTGTAAGAGAGGAGACAGGGCTTGCAGACAGCCAGTTGGTAAAGGTCCTTGTAAGTTGTGCCAGTGGGCTTATGATTCATTTTGAGAGCAGTGATGAGCCCTTAGCAGTTGGCATCTGTTGTTGCTGAGTTAATTTCCTTGTTCTTCCAATATCTCTTTCTACATCCTTCCCATGGTGAAGCTGCCCCTTCCAATTCCACATGGGTCCAGGAGCTAGCCAATCACAGTCTTCCAGGACCTAGCCAATAGCAGTCTTCCAGGAGCTAGCGAATCATAGTATTCTAGGAGCTAGCCAATCACGGCATTCCAGGAGTTTGCCAATTGCAGTCTTCCAGGAGCTAGCCAATCACAGTCTTCTAGGAGCTAGCCAACCACAGTCTTCTAGGAACTTGCCAATTGCAGTCTTCCAGGAGCTAGCCAATCATAGTCTTCCAGGAGCTAGCCAATTACAGCCTTCCAGGAGTTAGCCAATTACAGCTCCTTCCTAGGCTAGCACCTTCCTAGGAGCTAGCCAATCGCAGTCTTGCAAGAGCTAGCCAGTCTGTCTTCCTCCACCCATATGACCCAGGCCCGTCCAATCCCAGTTCCTTGATCTCTAGATCCAAGGGGTGGGTGTGTGATCTAAGTGAATTAAAATCTCTCTCTGAAGCTTCAAATGAAGACAAGGAGAGAAGTTATTTCTTTTAGCAGTTGGAGATGAAGAATTCTCTCCTAGATTTGTTCATGGACATTCAGTTGGAGATGTCAAGTAGGATGCTGAGTACAGCTTATGAGATTCCTGAAGCTCCACTTCCAGAATCCACGCATAACCTCTCTCTTCCTCCGCATGGCTGTAACAGTAGAGCTCGCTCTGCCTTCTCCCGTGGGCCACTGCAGTGGCCACCTTCACTGTCCACAGCACCCACTCTCTGCCCCTGCATTTGGTGCCCCATGGCTCCTGCCCCCTATGTTCCATGCCTCCTGCTCTGGGAGTGCCACAGGGCACAGTGGTCTCTGCAGCACACTGTGGTCACGTGACCTTCCCACCTCTTCAAGCTCCACTGATCCTATGACAGCAAGGAGCAACTTTCGCTTCACACCTTGGCTTGTTTTACAAGAATCCTCGTTCCCTGTTCTGTGTCCTTCTCTAACTGTATTCACAGCAGAACATAGTCAGCAACCACGTAAACACCACATTGTCACCAATCACTACTTGTAAAGAACTGGAGCAGAACAATGCAAAATGGCTCACCCTGGGTTGCAGGGTGGAATTAGATCGATGGGCTCCTGCTCTAGCTCTGTACTTGCACGGCCATCTGCTTGGACGTTGTCCCTCCCCCGCCTCCCTATGACACCTTAGTAATCATGACTGAGGCGGATGCTGTCTCCCAGCCTACCCTCACCTCTCTTGGTTTTGATGTTGGTTTTCCTCTATGTAATAAGTGCCCTGGTAAGTGATGCACCTACAGCATATGTGCCTCAGTGGGCTGTGTGCATTGGGGAATGTCCTAAAAGGTTTGCCATCACCATTCTAGCGGGAAGCTGGGTGTCTGTGGACTGGGCATGAGTGAGTTCTTCCAGAAGGGCACCCTGATGGGGATATCCCACCTTTAGAAATGTGGGGGACCATCTTCAGGGGTGGTCTAGTTTAACACAAGTCGCTGAAGGAGAAAGAATCAAATAGAGAATAAAAGAAAGTCTGTAAGGGAGGGGTAACCAGACCCACACAAGGTCTTCATAACCCAAATGAGTGAAATGCAGTAGAAATGACTCTCCTCCATCTCTGTCCCTGACCCTGTCTCTCTGTTTCTGTCTCTGTCTCTCTGTCTCTCTGTCTCTCTGTCTCTCTGTCTCTCTCTCTCTCTCTCTCTCTCTCTCTCTCTCTCTCTCTCTCTCTCTCTCTGCATGTGTATGCATGTCTCTGCATTGCTTTTGTGAGACAAAGCTGTTACATTAGATGCAGTCCTAGAGATCTTCTGTTTTCCCTGGGCTCCCGGGCTGAGACCCAGAACCACTGCTTCCTGGTCTGTATAGCTGTGCCAGGGGCTAGGGTGGTGCCCCTGCTGGTTGGTTGAGCCCACCTTCTGGCTCTCTGACCCTGGAGCTTCTTGGTGGCCTCCCTCCCTATGAAGAACTGGAAGAGGGGTGGAGTTTAAATGCCTGTGATTGGTCACTGGAGGAGGCTGGAATGGACCCGGTTCTTATGCATTTACAGCACAAATTATTTTTAGGCTCAGCCTTGGCTCTTCTGAGAGGCATATGGTTGGAGACTGGGGGCCTAGCTCTTCTCAGATTGTCACTGTGGGTTTCTGAGAAAAGTGTAGAGACTCAGGGGGCAGGACAGCACATGTGGGAGGTGGTGATGGCAGAGCAGAACCCCAGGATTCCTGAGAAACCCTGTGTCTCCAGGAGCCTATGGCCCCTGCCTGAGTATGTCTGCTGGGTGACAGTCCTCACTGGCCAGCTTTCCTCACAAGGACTGAGTCTCTGCCCTTGAGCAGGCATGGATCTTGGATGAGAGGTTATCTGGATCTAACCAGCTCCTGGCTGTAGTGCGGTGAATAGTTACATTTTATGTTTATTAGAGTGGGTGTGGTGGCACATGTCTGCAATCCCAGCACTGGGGAGGCTGAGGCAGGAGAATCATTGCAAATTTGAGACCAGCTTGGGTTATCAAGTGAGCTCAAGGCCAGCCTGAACTGCATAGCCAGACCCTATTTCAAAAAGACAAAAAATAAAAAATAAAAGAAGACAAAAACTAGTTTTTATTAGTATAAGAGACTCATTGCCATTAGGGATGGCAATGCACGGAGCAGCCCTGGGCCTCCTTTCTCTGTCTGCATGAGGTGCGGATGTTGCTGTGTAGGTGGTGGAAGGAAGAGCTCTGAGGTGCTCGGAGGCAGGTCTGGGAGGCTCCCCAAGGGGTCTCTAGGTGTCACTGGGATCTGAAAGCCAAGGATGCTCTGTGGGAATGACACTGCTCTGCACAGGAAGTGCTGGAGACGCCAGAGGGCCGGGGAAGCCACTGTGCGTGTCCATGGTGGGTGTGGCTGTGGCATGTGAGGGCCAGGATGGAGGATGACACACACCGATGACTGTTAGTGCCCCAGGTACCTGTTCACACAGCGCCTGTATACTTCGTTAATTTTCATTGGTCAGTAGTAATTGGTGTATTTGTGGGATGCAGTGTGAGGTCTGATGCATGTGTATGTTGTGGAATGATTGCATCAGGTTAGTTTTATCTGTCACCTCACCTCACATGTGTTGCTATGGGCCTTTGTGCTCTGCTTCCTTAGCAGTCCTGGAATGCCACTGCTTCCTGGTCAGCTGTGCGGCAGCACCCAGCCCTTCCTTCTCACTGGACCTTGGAGCCCTTTGCGGCTGGTCATGCTGCCTTGCCCAGCATTTTCCTATGTGATCTTAATGGCACTGCTTGGGTTCTTGCAGCCCATCTGCGTGACAGCCACATCCCATAGTGTGGGGACAGAGCCTGGGGCCAGTTTGCTGTGATGGCAGAGAGGTAAACAAGCATCTGATTCATGAGGGAGCAGATGTCCACCACTGGAGGAGCCCAGGCTACTGAGCCAGCCATGGGACAGGGTTGGGTTAAAAGAGTGCTAGGGGTGGGGTGAACTCGAGATGCCCTGGCCTTTCAGCCCCTCCTCTGCCCCCCAGGGGCTTCTGAACATCCAGTGCCAACAGGCTTGAGTCTGTGGGTGAGGCCTGCATGCCTTCCTGTAACCCGGCCAGAGCTGTTCTTCCTGAAGACCCTTGCTAAGACCCACCTGTTTCCAGCTGTCCCTGAGTGGGGGCTGTGCCAACTGCGTCTCCTCCCACCAGAGGCAGGGCTGACACAGCCTTGTGCTCCTTACTTCCTGGGAGCCTTGTGCACAACACCTCGGGTGCTGCTGGCTGATGTTGGAATGTGGGTGACACATGCCTGACAGCCCCCATGGGGCCTGTGAGTGAGAGCTCCTTGACTCGTGACCCCCAGGGACACTCCAGGTGAGCAGGGCACGGTGTGAGCCTGCTGAGGTCAGATGAGCCTGACTCCAGGGCCTGTGCATAAAACCAGGGCTTCTTGTTTGCTGGAGCTTGAGGCTGTTTGTTGGCTGCACTGCTGTGGCCAGAGATGCCTGCTGGACATCTGCAGCTGCTTGTGGCTGTGGCAGACGAGGCCATCTGTCCATGTGGGGGCATCCTCTGACCCACTGCCCACTGCCGGTCCAGCCTATGTGTCTGAGCCTTGCGGGGCCTGAGCCCTGCCTCTAAGGTGAAGTGATTTCCCACCGCCTCTCCACCTCCACCGCCAGAGGGCGCTGTGGCTGCTGAACGGCCCAGCTCTTCTGTGGGGAGGAGTGTTTCCAAGCAGGCTTAACTCTGGCGCACGGTGCTGGGCCTAATGGAACCGCAGTGTTCTAGTGGGAGAAGCCTGCATTTCCAAGGCTCTGAGGCTCACTGTGGGGTGAATGTGGGCAAAGAAGCCCTACAGCGGGAAGAATTTTGAATTATGAAATAAATCACATGTCGACTTGCTTTTATTTTTCTCTTTGGCTCCAAACTCCCAGAGCAGCTCTCTGGTTGGGGATCATTTATCACTCGGTTCTCCTTTCATTTAGGCTGGGCTGCATTTGTTGTGTGGGATGATGGGTGGCCCCTGCCACTCCAGGGCCAACCAGAGCCTTGGGCGGCGGAGCCCAGGGGAGTCAAATAGGGGAGAAGAATGGAGGATTGGCTTCCAAGGCATAGGCTGAGCTCACGGGAGAGAAGAGGAAGAGCCCACCGCTGCACCTGGGAGGGCCAGGTCTGAGCACATAGGACGCACTGGCCGGCCTCTTCACTGCCTGCGTGTGTGGACCAAATGCTCTGAGCCTGTGCCCAGACATCTCTCCACAGCTGTGGGGTGTGGCTTAGGGTCTGTACAGCCATGAATATTCTAGAGTCAGCTGTGGGATGCAGAGATCTGGCAGCTCACAGAGCATGCCTGTCTTTTGGTTTTTCTTTCTTTGGCGGGGGCAGGACTAGGGTTTGAACTTATGACCTTGCACTTGCCAGACAGGCACTTGTGTCATGGAGCTATCTCCCTGGCCCTGTCTTTTGGTTTCATTACATAGTTTAGGCAAACTTTGAGCTCACTGTGTATCCCAGGCTGGCCTTGGACTTGTGACAGTCCTTCCTCAGCCTTCTGAGTCTGGGATTACAGGTGCCCACCACCACGCCTGGCTTTGGTCAGAACGTGGGGTCAGCGGTGTGTGTACGAAGTGCTGCTCAGTAATAAGCAGAAATTCCTTTAGAAGTACAGATGTGGCTGTGTGCAGCCTCTTGATGAACACAGGACCGTCTGCCATAGTGAGGAGCTGGGCTACATCTTATTATTTTAGATGATGAAGGAGCTCTACTGTGAGGCATCGTGGGTGCCTGGGTCTGTGCACATGAGGACCCCAGCACTGCCATCCCCATGGGACACTGGCCAGGCTGCAGATGCAGGGGGAAGGAGGCAGTGGCAGTCACGGGCAGCATCCTCAACAGCCAGCACCCTGGCACCCAGCGGGGCTGTGCAGGACACAGGATGAGAAGAAGCACAGACTCCAGATGGAGAGTGGGAGGTGACAGTCGGGCTCCTGGGTACACTGCCCACACTGGGGGGATGGTTTCCAGAGAGTCTGCATCCACACTGGCTCCTGCTCCACCGGCCACCTGGATCACTGTGCTGGGCCTCTCCGGCTCTTTCCTGGGCCATGCCCTGAGTTCTCCACCCTGGAGCCCCATCGAGCCCCACTGTCCCCTGTATGTCCTCAGCCCACCTGGGGTCCCAGGAGCCCCAGCTCACCCCCAGGGTCTTCTTCTCTGCCTTCTCTACTGTTCCTCCACTATGGGTGAATAATCTGGTGCAAAGTGCAGTTGGCTGGGTGCATTTCAGTCTTTTGTAGTTTGCAAACCTGTGGAGGACCCACCTGACCAGCTCTCCTTGAAGGAAGAGCAACTGTCTCTATTTTGACTGAGTCTGGCCCTATTTCCTTGTATTGATATGTAAGAGCTGGCTAGGACTTTTGTTTATCCTCTCAATTGGCCTTAAGCAATGTATATTGGTCAAGCTGAGGTGTTGGTGATAGTCTTTCAAGGTGGTATGAATAACTCCCTGGTAACCTACACCTGCTGCTCCTTAATGTGAGCCGGGCCAAGACAGGTCAAAGAGCTAATGCTCTGCACTGCCAGCTGGGAAGGAGCCTTGAGACAGAGGCTGTGACTTCCTGGGACTTGAAAGATTACATCAAAGCTGAAGCACCAGACTACCCAAAACATTAGATACTATCTAAATAGCCTTAAGAAGATTACTCTCTCTGCATATCCTCTGCAGGTGGCAGGGATAAATGTAAGACCCCCACCTAGCTCAGCTCACAGTATTCACCTACCTCCCACAATTCTCAATCATTCCTCCTCAAGCCACTCCTCCACTAAATAAAGCCAGGTGAGGCCTTGGATCGCTCTTTTTGTTCCAGAGAACCATCTCTGTGGCTGGACTTAGAGCCCCTTGACTCCCCAGTAGTTATAAATATGTTTTAGTGTCTTTACTTTTGCCATGGTTGCATGGGAAGTGGTAGACTGAGATTACCTTGGTGAGATTCCAATGATGTAACCTTAGGATTACAAATACTGACTTCTCAGAGCAAAATGAGGACCTAAAAGGGACTCCTACACAAACCCTTGCATCAGGCTCTTCGCCTATTCCTGCTTCTTGGCTGAGGCAGTCTTGGTAGATGAGCGGTGGAGTGGTCTCTGAGGCTGGGTGAGGCATCCCTTTCCCAGGCTCCTCCTCCTTGGGCTTCCTTTCTGTGCTGGTTACACCAGCCACATCTTGTGGGTTTCTTGCCTGCCCTTCTGTAGCTCAGGCTGGCCATGGGGCACAGAGGGCCTGGGGGGACAGGCAGCTGCCTCGCAGCCACAGGAGCAGTCACGCTCTGACCGTGGTCTCTGCCTGTGTTCCTGGGTGCACTGTTGTGCGTGGTCTGAAGCACTCAGTCCTGATGGCAGCAGTGAGGAAGTGTTGGCTGGCTGTGCACTCACGTGCATTTGACCCTTGAAGGTGTCCACCCTGTGCTGCTCGAGAGGCCTCTGTGTCTTTACCAACCCTTGGGACTGGTCCTGGCCTCTTCTGGGTCCTTGCTCTGAGCATGTGCTCTGTAAGGGGCACTGCCTTCGCTCCTCACTCAAGAAGGATGCGAGCTCCCAGCCCCTGCCCATAGAGAGCAGGCTTGTTCTGAAGGAAGAAGGTAGGGATGGGGTAGAAAAAGCGGCAACAGGACTCAGGGCTGACAGTGAGCTCAAGGACAGGGCAGTGGATGACCACACAGGCTGTGTGTTTGATGATTCAAGAGTGCTGCCCCCCAGCCGGGTGTGGTGGCACACGCCTGTAATCCCAGCACTTGGGAGGCTGAGGCAGGAGGATCGGTGCGAGTTCGAGACCAGCCTGGGCTATGAAAGTGAGCTCAAGGCCAGCCTGAGCTGCATAGCGAGACCCTATCTCAAAAAGACAAAAAAAAAAAAAGAAATAGTGCTGCCCCCAGATTCTCCCATCCACTCAAGCAGAGGTAATCACCTGCCACCAACAGGGTGGACTTTGGGGACAAAGCTGCGGGATCAGAAGCACTCTGAAGAGGCAGATCTCAGTCTGGAAACTGCTGCACAGAGTGCCCATCTGGCCAGGCCCTTCCTGTGTGGCTCAGAGGAACATGATAAGGAACAATATTACTCTAGTTGTAAAATTGCTCCCGTGCCTGTGTGCTGCAAGCTGCCCTAGCCGGCTGTACCCATCCACACGCTGCCTGCTGGAACTCCAGGCTGCCCAGGTCAGTGCCTGGCTCCTGTGCACGGGGATGTTTTGCTGCCATTGGCAGAGAGCTGCGAGGCACAGTGCCTGCTTTGAGTCTCCATTTTTGGAGAGAGGAAGCAGAGGCAGTTGAGCCCACATAGCTGCCATCCAACGTGGCATGGAGTTAGGGAGAGCTACACTCAGATGGTCCAGGTATAGTTCAATGTGACATTAATTTGGAAGGAAAGATTCCAGAAAGAGCCAAGTGCCGAGCAGTTGCTTTCTGGCTGGGGATGTGTGAAGTGGCAGGCCAGTGGGCAGGGGTGTGAGGCAGTCTTCGCTGAACTGCCTTGCTCCACATCCCCGTTTCTCAGGGACTCTTGCCAGCGAGGCCCTGAGGATGCAGGAGGCCAGCTGCTGCATTAATCTCTGTCCACCTGGGCCCCTCGGTGGTGCGATCCTTGGGCAGAGGCTGGGGTCCACAGGGGCTAATTAACTTTCCCATGGTCACCTGGGAGCTGTAGCAGCTGCTCTGGGGCCAGGATGCAGTGCACTCTGGCTCCCCAGTTGTCTGGGTGTCTAGCTTACTCCCGCCGTGCACACATCCCCGCACCAGGCCTGCTGGTCTAACGTGTGCCTTCTCAGCTCCATGGCCGGCTGGTGGTTATTAGCCAATCCAAAAAATTACTCTGTGCCAGGGCTTTAATGGGGACCTTAATGTCCTGTGGAGCCCTGGTAACAGATCTGCATTTTAACTGCAGCTTTTAATTCAGCCCCATCCACCTCAGCTTAATGCCACGTATGTGTGAGGTCAGCTGTGTACAGCGCTGACTGCCAGCTGTGGGAGGCGAAACAGAAAGCGCCCAAGCATCTCTTTGGAGGGTTTTCAGGCTCCCAGTCGGCAGGGCTAGAAAGAATGAAGGAAGGAACTGGAATACGCTGCAGGTGCCTGGTGATGGGTAGAAGCACCGGCCATGAGCTCGAGGCGCAACTTCCAGCGTGAGCTACATGGGAGGACAGAGGGAGGGAGGGCAAGCAAGGGCCTCGCCTCTTAACTGTGAAAGAAGGAAACCAGTGTCCTCAGCCAAAGCATGGCAGAGGCCACGTGGTCCTTGGGAGTGCACGTTGCAGGACGCAGCCTCCTTCCAGAGCCTGGCCATTGTGCTGAGCACAGCGCGGGCTTAGGACTTGTGGGTGTGCCTCTGCGGGATGGCCTCGAGGATGCGGTGGATCTGCTCTGCGCGTTGGACCCCAGGCCTTGGCGGTGATGTCTGTGCTAGTGGCTCCCAAGCCTATGCTGCCAGGCTGCATGTCCCTGCAATTTAGGCCGGCCAGATGCGCCATCCTCCTACTTGAATGGCGCACCTGCGTTTGGAGAGATGCATCCGCCTCAACACACTGCTTCCCTGCCAAGCTTCCTAGCTTCCCCCAATGCCCCTTGAGCAGTGCATCTGGCTGCCCAGACCAGAAACCAGACCAGGGCCGCCTGCTCTCTGTCCCTCTCCCTCAGCCGGATCTCCTCAGTTCCACCCTGCACATCTCCCCAGCCCACTCACTTTCCTCCAACTCTGCTGCTGCTCCCCGGATCCAGATTTGGAACCCTCGACAGCCTCCCCTAGCTTCCGTCTTCTGATGGGCTCCTGCAGTCTGCTGACTCCTCAAGAGCAAGGGAGCATGGGGAGATGCAACCCAGATCAGGATGCCCTGTGGGACATGTGAAGCCACTGTCCATACCTCCAGAGGAAACCCACGCCTTGAGCCACCATATGTTCTCTCAGCTGCTCTGTGTCTGCTCTATATGTGGGTAATGCCGACTTAGTCTCTATTCTCAGCTATGCACACTTCTCCAGCAAGGGCTCTCTACCTGGTTCCTGAATCTGGGTTAAACACTCCTCCGTAAGTTTTCAAAGTAAGCCCCCCACCCCCCAGTGTTGCAGTGTCGTCCCAGAGCCTTGTGTGGCTTGGATCTGCTGCTTCATTTGCCCAGCCATGTGCTCAGCTGGAAAGGCCAAGAAGGCAGAGCACCCATATCCTGCGGCTGCTGTGTGTCCAGGCCTTGGGCCCTGGAGAGGCTCCTGCCTCAGGGAGGCTTAGTCCAGATGCAGGGCTGGGTGGTGCCTCAGTGGCAGAGCATTCTGGTTTGACCTTAGCACTGTAAAAATGAGTGAATCCATACTGAGTAGAGATGAAGAATGTCTTGAAGGAAGAGTTTACAGGTGGCTGAATATGGGAGTAAGAGCCAGGCTGCACCAGTGGAACATGGGTGCCCACTGACCAGAAGGAGGCTGACTTTATAAGAAGAATTCAGGGTCTATGGAGATAGCTTGGTGGTCTAAGTACTGGCCTGGCAAGTGCAAGGACCTGGGTTCAATCCCTGGTACTGCATGCTGTACCTGTCTGGAAATCAGGTATGGTGATACAGGCCTATAATCCCAGCAATGAGGAGGCTGAGATAGGAGGATCACTATGAGTTTGAGCTGCATAGTGAGACCCCATACCAAATAGCTAAATAAACAAATAAAAGATTAAAACATGTTTTTAAGAAGAGTTCAGCCAAAACCATGAGTGCTTACTCAGTGATAGGCCTGGATGGGTGGATGGATGGATGTGTGCAGCCCATTCCCCCAAGAAATGGGTAAAAGTAAAAGTATTCAGAAATGAGTCCACAAAGACCAGTGCCTCTGGGAACCTTAGAGCCTTGGGAAGGACCTTTGACATGGCCTTGTGGCTGTGGCCTTGCTGTGGCTTCCTCCCTGGGGCTCTCTGCATGCTAGCACAGCAACTTTTCCCTTGAGTGCTGTGTTTTTTTAGGGCATGTGGTTCAGAGCTGCCATCTGATTCCCAGAGGAGTCTCTGACCAGGAGAAGGGCAAGGCCATGCTTTCAACATGGCTACCAAAGGCTGGCATCACCTGCATCAAGGCCTTGTTCAGCATGGGGGCTTTGAAGCCCAAAGATGGTTCTCAGAGGTTCCCACATCTGGGCAGGAGTTTTTGATGAAGAGTTATTTTTGACGTCTCTGAAGCCCCTGAGAATGGGCCTGGCAGGTGGAGGGCATGGTGGGACAGATGAAGAGGACAGGTGCCAGTGGCCACTCACTGGCTGCGATCTGCTTCCTTCTGGGAGTACTCTGGAGCCCTGAAACATGGAGCCTGGGTGTGGTGTCCACTGGAGCACAGGCCTGTGGAGCACTGCATCCCTCTGGAAATCACGCAAACACTTTTAGCACAGATTATCCAGGAGGTCACAGCCCCGCACCAGCCTGGACTGGAGCAGAGGCAGAAGGTGGCAGACCCTGGAAAAGGGATCAGGTGAGCCCAGTGGCCGGTCCATCCCAGAGCCTGGAGGCCAGCTTGGGGCCTCAGAGCTGACCCGGTGGGTGGAGGTGGAGCGTGTGCTCATGAGTGAGTTTCTGTTCCTGAGGACTTGCAGATCTAATTGTGCTTTTACAAAAACGGTTATTTTGGGACTTACTTTGTGTGTTTAAACAGGGTATTCACTGCCTCAGTCATGACATGAAGTCTGCCCCAAGCAGTTTGCTTTGTTCATTGAGACAGAAGCTGGGGGACATTCGGAGAGGACGGTCACCACCCACCACTGGCCTTGGCCAGGGGACCTCTGGTCCAGTCAGAGCTCACCCAATCACTTGGAGTCAGCTCAGCACTTCATCACAAAAGGAACCAGCCAATAGGGTCTCTGCAGACTGTTTTGAATAGTGGGGGAGGGGGAGGAAGGGAAGGTGGAAAAGACTCTTTGCTGAGGTCCTCAGGGAAGAGGGCAGAGGTGTGAACGACCTCCCTGTGAGTCTGGGCCTCCACAGGCTGTCCCTGAACCTCCCTGTCTGGGCATCCTTCAGCCGTGGTGGGAGTCAGCGGTGGTGCCCTGCCCTGCCCTGCCCTGCCCTTCCCTCAGGACCCAGCCCAGCTTGCTGATGGGAAGCTTGCAGGTGGGTTATCCCTGCCCAGCCTCCGCCTGCCTGCCTGCCTGTCTGCCTGTCTGCCTACCTGCCTGCCTGCCCAGCCTCCTCCTCCTGCCTGCCTGCCTGCCAAAGGAGGACTGATGGTGCTCTCTGCCCCAGAGCCTCTCAGAGGAGACTAATTAGGCTTGCAAAATTCCTCCTGCTATTATTAAAGTTTGACTTTCAGTTGACTTTAAAGTAAAATATTTGGAAAGATGTTATCCTTGGCTTCAGTAGGCTGGTGTGGTCCAGCAAGGCTCTCCTCATCCAGCTCGCAGGTGGGGATAGTGCTGGGCCGGATGCATCCCAGATCTCCCCGCTGCCATCTTCCATGTGTTTCCCACTTGCACTCTGACTCCAGCAGAATACTTGCCAAAGCAGAGGCCTTTTAGCTCCCATCTGCACAGAAGAGTCTCTCTCTTAGTGTTGTCCAAAGAGAGTTCCCAGAGTGCTTTGGGTTCTGTTCAGGAGGGCTTGGCTTTTCTCTGAGTCCCCTGGGATTTGGTGATGCCCTTTTGGCTGACAGCTGTGGATGAGTCCCACAAGAAGACCTTAAAATATGCATGGGATGCAAAGAGAGTGGATATTGTAATGATGGATTAGAAGGAGCACATTGAGCCTATCTGCAGCACAGCGTGGTGTCCTGAAGTGTGTTCAGGAACCGGTCACCTGCCTTCGAGAGGTGTGAAGAGACAGTAGTCTCTACATATCTTAGGAGTAATCTTACTAAAGACTATCACCCTATACATGGCAGAAACATTATCTTTCCTTAAACAGGCTGGGGCCACCATTTACAGCTGCAGTGTGGGCACCTGGCTGATGGGGTGAGCTGGAGTTGGGTCTGCACCATACTTGGTTGGCATGGAGGTGCCCAGGGTGCAGCCTCATTCTGGTCCATCTGCCTGCAGGAAGTCTGTTGTAACCCCACAGACACTTTGTGAAGACCAGCTGGGTCTCAGCACAAGCCGGTCAGCCTCATGATGGGGTGCTTTCTCTAAATGGGAAAGTGGGGTTTGACATGTTCCCCATGCTCTGATGTCACATAAGCCTAGAACAACTGTTGTATGACTATGTTCTGTTGGTTCTGAATAGTGTGGAGGTGGGGTGTGACCACAGGTCCCTCACTGGGGACGAGCCCCCTGTGTAGTCTAAAGTTTGATGCCAGTAAAGTATTGTGGATCTTTGGAGCCATCCAGCCCCGGCTCCCTAAGCAAGTGTGGCTCTGCAGAGGAGCTGAGCTGACTCTTACCTGGTGCAAGTTAATCATGGATTTCTTGGTCTAGGTTTTCCAAGATGAGTTCTGCAAGATGCTAATAAGGTTTATAGTCACACACACAAATATGTGATGTAATGATCTTTTGTTCTAGGGATTGTCTAAAGAAGCACTCAGTGAGATGTTTCCTGTTTTCTGAGGCATCATGAAGGCCAAGCCCAGCACTCCATCCCTGGAGTTCCTGCATCATGAAGGGAGTGGCGCATCGTGGGGATGGGAAGGGTGTCTGTTTGCACAGGGCCAGCACCTTCCGTGCAGTCCCCAGTCCTGGGGAGGCAGATGGGATGAGGACCCTGGAGAGAGCAGGTTGAAGACTGCTCAGAGCCAGGCTGCAGGGGCTGCGAGCCCTTGGCTCCTTCTCCACTAGAGAGTGACACGCAGTTCCTGGAAACTCTAGGAAAGCGAGGAGAGCTTCAGGGAGACAACCTAGCCTTGGCCAGTAGCTCAGGGCTGGCGTCCAACCCGAGTTAGAGTGTGAGGACCAGGAGCTGCTCGGGCAGGGCCTGGCAGTGCCTAACCAACCGACAGGCTGGTTTGGTTTTCATTCACCCTTGGTCCCAGCGTCACATACTCTAGAGGCAGCCACCTCCAAAATGCCCAACCTCTGACTGCATGAGGCTTTAGGGGAACAGCTGGACAAGCAGCTAGCTTGGGAGGGGGTCAAAAGAAGGTCTAAAAGTGTCCGGAATTTGAGTTTTTCTCTCCCCCTGGACTGTGCTCTTAAACAGCATGGAAAAGTCTATCACAGGCAAGAAAGAAGAAATCAAGATCAGTTCAAAGGAAACGTGATGAGGAGCCAACTCAGTGCCTCACCTCTGGACCCACCCGAGCCAGTTCAGCTTGTTCAGGGCACTTGTCACGGATTTCCAAGTATACTACCTTAGTTCCTGGCCTCCCTTGGCAGTAACAGCAGCCTCACTGACACTTCCTTTAAAATAGTAATGCTCCTGTCCATCCATCCATCTATCAGTCCCATCTGTCTGCCTGCCTATCATTTCTATCTATCTACCTATCTATCTATCTATCTATCTATCTATCTATCTATCTATCTATCTATCTATCTATCTAATCATCTATCTGTCCATTTGTTAGTATCTCTATTTTCTATTATTTGTTGTCATATATACAAAAGTTCTGTATAGTTAATATATACAGCCAGATGAGCTTGCAGAGATGGGTCTCTCTTGAAATCATTACCACAATCTATGCCATAAACCTGCATATTACCTCTCAAGGTTTCCTCTTATTTTTAAGGGTGAAAACTTCTCACCTAGGACCTGGCATTGAGGCACAACTTTAAGTGTTCAGTGTAGGTTGTCAACACCAGACACCGTGCATGCAGCACTCTTCTGTGACTAGGCATCTGCACCCTTAGCCGGCAGCTCCCCGCCTCATTTCCCACCTGGCCACTCTTCTTCCCCTCTGTATCTGTGGACTTTGCTATCTTGGGTGGGTCACAGCCAGGGTTGTGCAGCGTCTGCCCTCTGTCTCACTCAGAGGGAAGAATGTGGCATAACACACTCAGGTCCCAACGTGTGCTTGGAAGTGACTAATGTCCTCCTCACGTGAGGCTGAGGGCCACTGCATGGCATACACCACATTGTCTTTGTTAGTTCAGCTGCCAAGGGACACTGAGGTTGCTTCCCTGTCCTAGATATTGTGAGCAGTGTGGGGTCAGCATGAGACTGTAGATGTGGGACTGTGGATGCCTTCAGGATCCCGGTTCCTTCTCCTTGGGTCATCACTGAGAGCGACAGCCGAACACTGAACCAGTCCTGCTGATTTTTTTGAGGTGCTTCTGTGCCATGTACCATCATAGCTGTGCTGACCTGTGTTCCTACCAACAGAGCCCAGGACTCCCTTTTCCTTGATGAGGATGTCCTTACAGATGTTAGCATCTGTAGAAGAGGTTGGCGCCATGGATATCTTTTGGCAAATACTTCCTCTGTTTCCATTCCTTTTTTGAAGCCCACCCCTTCCATCTTTTGCTGTTGAGTGGTCAGAGATCCTTATGTATCTTGCATGTCAAAATTTATCAGAGAGAGACACATGGCTTGCAAATATTTTCATTAATTTGTAGGTCGTTTACTGTTGGTTTAGTTGGAGAAGACCTATGCACCCCAAGTTCACTTTGGACTCCCTGCCTGACTGCATCTATGCACCCCCAGCTCATTTAAGACTCTCCACCTGACCAGGGCTGTGCACCCCCAGCTCGCCTCAGACTCCCCACCTCGAGAGGACCTTCTCTCTGTTGTCAAGCCAGTAAGCACTGTGTTGTCTTCATTGCTAGAGTTTCATATCTGAGTTTGAAGGCAGGAAATGAAATCCTCCCATCTTTGTTGCTTTTCAGAATTACTTTGTCTGTTCCCTATCTTTCCTGGTGGAAAATGAACTTTAGGATATGATTTTCTGTTCTGCAAAAACTGCCATTGGGCTTTATAGGCCCCCCATTTATCACTTTGGGTTTTTCTGGCATTTTAGCCATGGTGATTGCTTTAATCCAGGAGCATAAGGACTCCCCCTTGTCTGTGTGGGCTGCATTCTCCTTCCCAGATGCTGCAGCAGTTCCCAGAGTGCAAGACTTTCACCTCCCTAGCTGAGGTGAAATATTGTTCCTAGGCACTGTATTCTTTTTTATAATATTTAAATTAGTTTTATATTTTGTTTCAGGTAACTCTGTGCCTAAGAATGCAGCTAGTTTTTTCATACTGACTTGGGATCCTGCAGCTTTGCTGAGCTTCTTCATTAGCTCTCACTGTTTTTGTGGTATCTGAGGATCTTCTGTTTCCTCTTGCTTGCCTGTCCAGCTGAGGATGGTCCTGAAATCTCCTCCTTCCAGTGCCTTGCTGTTTATCACTCTCGTCCTGTTGATATTCTCAATGTTCTTATGTGCTGCAATGTTGGGTACATTTGTATTTATAACTATTATATCTTCTTATTAGTTTACCATTTCTTCATTATGTAACTACTCTTTATTCTTTTGACAGTTTTTATTTACTCACTATTTATTTTGCTTTCTATAGGAGTGGCTACCTCTCCTCTGTTCTTTTACATTTCTGCTCCTCTTTTTGATATCATTTACACTGAAGATTGTTTCCCCCTACACTTGTATTCAAGTGGATCAATTATTAATATGGTATATTTGCATCTTATTTTTTATTTCCTTTAAGCCACTCTTTTTATGAGTTTAATGTGCATTATGCCTTGGAGCGAGCAGGCTGTGGACTAAAATCTCTACAAACTGTGAGTCAAAAATAAATCTTTCCTTCTCTAACTTGGGTGTTGGGAATTTTGTCCCAGTAGCAAGAAAAGTGACTAAAAAAATGTTTGCCTTAAAAACCATTACACCATTACTGATAAGGAGGGACCTACGTTTTCCATACTGTTAGCTGTTTTCTATATATTCCTTTGATTTTTTTTCTCTTATTTTCTTTCATAATCTGATAACATTCGGCAGTGAGATGCTTTGATTCTTACTCTTTTTGTCTTTTCTTTGGTTAATCTCATAATTTTATGACATTTCTTAATTTTACAACAGTTCATTTTGACTTGGTAGCAACTTCACAGTGCTCACATACAGATATCTAAACTTTCACATATTCACCTACATTTCATGTTATCAGAATGAAAATCTCCTCCTTTATTTTAGGGAAGGGTCTACAGGTTGTTCAGGGTCCCACTACTAGATTGGACTCATAGTGATCCACCTGTCTACAGCCTCCCAAGAGCTGGGATTATAGGCATGTGCCACCTTGCCCAGTTTCAGTTGCTGTCTCAGTGTGCCCCAGGGGTGGGGCCGACACAGCAGGCCCAGGGATGGAACTCCCAGCTCCTCTGCCTGCTCACAGACACTTTGTCACCTCCTTTTTCACACTGTGTACCTAGTAACTAACTTTGTGATTGTACTTATTGCTAATATTTCTGCTGTTTGACATCTTCATTAGAGGTGGCAATGGCTCAGTGCTTTCAGCACTATCTTGTTCTATCTGTGCCTCTGCAGTGGTACCTCAGTTCACAAGCTTGATTCTTTCCATGAAGGCTGGTCATAGATCAAGTTGGATGAGAACAGAATCCAATTCTGTTTTTAGATTCAATATTGACCTTATGAGGAAATTTCATTCAGTTCTTGTCTAGCTCAATTTGTGACCAGAAAAGTGGAAGAATTAAGTTTATGGGCCGAGGTACCACTGCATGTTTATAGTTACTGGCGGCACTTTCCCCATGCTTTGGGTTTGCTTGCTAACTTCATTTTATTTCCAATTGAAGAATCTCCTTAAATTACTGCTAAGGCAGAGCTATCTGTGACAAATGCCCACAGCTTTTGCCTGGGAAACTCTGTTCACAGTTACAGGACCATTTTGCCAAATGCAATATTCTAAGTTGACAGTTTTTTTCCAGTGTCTTTAATATCTTATCCTGTTCTCCCGTGTCCTACCAGGTTTCTGCCCACGAACCCTCTGATCATTTAGCACTTTGCCTAAATCGATGAGTCACTTGCTTTTGGTGCTTTCAAAATTCTCTCTTAGCTTTTGAATTTTGACAACTCCATTGTGCAGTAGTTGGTATAGGTCTCTTGAGGTTTAAGTTGTTTGGTGATTCTTTGGGTTTCACGGGTTTGAGTGCTTATTTTCCTCCTTAGCTTTGGGAAGTTTTCAGCTGCCATGTCTTTAGATAAGCCTGCTTTCTTTGTTCGTTTGCTTCCAAGACTCTGAGAGTAGCAATGGTATCTCCTCTAAGTACTGGACACACTCAGGGTTTCCTTTTCCCTTTCTCTGAGTGAAGAATCATCATCAGGCTTAAGGAGTCTTTCTTCTGTTCAATCCTATCTCCTGTTGAAGGTTTTTATTGGATTTTTCAGCTCAGTCAGTGTATTGTTCAGTTCCAGACTTTTTTTGTTGAATTTTTTATTTTTATCTTAGGAAAGGGTCCACAGGGTATTCAGTGTCTCACTACTAGGTCAGACTCATAATGATCACCTGTTTACAGCCTCCCAAGAACTGGGATTACAGGTGCACATCACCATGCCCAGTCTCAACTGCTGTCACAGTGTGACCCAGGGGAGGGGCCAGCACAGCAGGGATGGGGATTGAACCCACAGCCCCTGTGTCTACTTGCAGGCACTTTAATCTGCTGAACTATCTGGCCAGCTCTCTGATCTCTTTTTTAACTTCTCTCTTTTTATAGGTATTGCTCTAGTTGCACATATTCTTTGAAGCACACTGCTTTAAGGAGATCACCAGAATTCTTTTGAAGGCAGCTGAGGAATCTGCCTCCGCAGGATTGGTCACTAGGGCTTCACGTTGTTCCTGCACTAGCTCTGTGCTTCCGCATTCTTCATGATCTGTGTGCACTTGTGTGGGGGTCTGTATATGGAGAATCAGCTTATTCTCTCAGCCTCTGCAGTGGCTGCGGCAGGACATCCCTTAACTCATCTGCTGCCAAGGCCCTAGAAGGGCTTGCTGCCTAGGGATGGGGCAGGTGACGGGTTCCATGCCCAGATTTGTGAGGACGCATGTGAGTCAGCCACAAGCAAAGCCTGGCCAGGTGCACAGGTGTGTGGGGAGGCTGGCCATGAATGGGCTCCTTGCTGGTGGACACACTGTCAGCCTGTGCTGCACTGCACAGGCATGGGTGTGGGTGATGCTGGTAGCGTGAAGCTACCAAGGTCCTCCTAGCCCTCCTCGACACATTTTCTTATGTTCAGCTTGGTTGGGTGCTGTAACCTATCACCTGGCCCTTGGGCTTTTGTACAGGCCCATCAGCCTGTGGATGGCCATCAGCCTGGCGGTCTTCTTCACTGCAGAGTGGTGAAAGCCTTCTATTCTGCCACCCGCTGTCCTCATTCTCACCCGTGACCAGAATTCTGGCTTAGAGATGCATGGGGGAAGAATCAGCATGTAGGACGCAGCTAATGTGCATAGATGCCAAGCTGTTTGAAATACTTCCACTATGACATAAGTAGAGGACAACGGAGACACTAAGCCCAGCAGGACACTGACTTTGTTCTGCAATCCTGAGGCGTCCACGTGCAGTTCAGCAATGTGGTCGCAGCTCCCGCGGTGGCCGGTGCCCGCCACGAGTTCTCAGTCTCATGTTGCTGTTTGTGCTTTATCCTTGAAGGTGGCTACCAGTCTCCCCACTGATAGGAAGTGGCAGCACAGACAAGGGTAGCTGGGAGGCAGGGGCATTTTCCAGGGAAGACTGACCGGACAGATGTCTGGAGAGAGTGACCAAGTTCTTTCCTGGAGCTGAGTGTCTGCCTGCAACTCTCGCATCCCACTTGAAAACGTGGAGGGAGCGTGTTTATGTTGACTGGAGATGGAGCCCCAAGCTTCCTCCTTGCCAGCCTGGGGAGGCCCAGATGGCACTACCAGTAAACTGCTGTGGGTTGCTCGCCAAGTTGCCCGAGCATAGGTGATGGGTGGTACACACAGGCTTTGATCCGACTGTCTGTGTGGGGAATGCAGGAGACCGAGTTAGCGCGGTGCTGTGCCCTCCCCTGCACGGCATCTCTTGTACCTGTGCGGGCCGTGCACGAGAGCACCACACAACCCAGCCAGGGGTGGCATCCCAGCACTTGGGGAGGCTGAGGCAGGAGGTCAGCATGGGAGGGCCCAGCCTGGGCCCCTCAGTGACTGAGTGAGACCGTCACAAAAAAATAGAAAAGGGCAAGGGCTGCTGCTCAGGGCAAAGGCTCTGGGTCCCATACCCATTCCTGAAATAAAAGGCTCAGAGTCACAGGATCACACTATTAGCGATTCACAGCCCACACAAGCCCACATTGGGGCGCGTGCGGCAGAGCCTTTGCACAGGACCTGTCATGCTCTGTGTACCTTGAGCCCTCTCTAGAGCCCTCCTAACTCCATGCACAGTGCAAAGCTGGGTATATCCTTGTGCTGTGTCTTCAAGGCATCATCACGGGAGGGACTGCACGGGCTCTGCACAGGTGCACTTGACTTTCTGTTGCATTCAACCTGTTCCTGGCTCACCACAGATGCAGAGTCCACAAATGCAGAGAGCCCAGTGGACAGGCACAGCTTCTTGACCTGGCTCCAGGGCCTTGGCCCCTCCCATAGGATGGCTCTGTGTCACCAGCTGGACTCTACTGCTTACAATGGCTGGCAACTTCCACAGATCCACAAGGAGACCCTGCTTCCTGGTGTCCTGAATCTCCACCGTGGGTATGACTGCAGATTTCTCAGAGAATGAAACCGGATCTACCACTTGGAATGAGGTGGCACCCTTGCCACTTGCCTCAAAAATGGATCCCTCTGAACCTCCAAGAGGTCACTACTGTGAGGGGGCTACCCTTGCACACTTCCACATCTGGGCCCCACCCCCACACACACAGGGCTCCACTCTCCTGCCCCAGTGGGGAGGACGCCCTTGTCCTAGCCCAACATCCACTGCCTGACCTCAGATTGACTTCTTCCCAGGGCAACTCACAAGGCAGACATGAATCCCTTCCCAGAGAATTCCTCACCCCTGACTGGGGGGCTGCTCTGCCCTCAAACCTAGCGAGACAATGATAAAATTTGCTTTTTCATGAGCTGAATTATTTATGATCATTTTTCCATAAGAAGCTAAGTATATTTATGGAACTGTGAACAATTATGGGATAAGCAATTTTTAAAAAGTGTCCTGCTGTACCAGTCACCCACGACATTCACATCTTCGGGATGTGTCCTGTCTTACCACTTCAGCATACTTCCGTGGTCATATTCAAACATTTATGATTCCATCTTATTCCCCTCAGACCTGTGGCAGGAAAAAGAGAAAAAATGATCCGATCTAACTGTGGAGTCTCAGGTTCTGCAAACTGTGTCTGATTCAGAGTAAAAAGTCAGAATATAATTCAGAGTGAGGACAGACAACTGGGCTTGGTGAACCACAGGCCCCTGCCTGGTGGCTGAGCCACTGAGACCCTGTTGCCAAAGTGTTCATTGGGGTAGCGAGCCCAGCAGGAGCTGCACTGTGGGATGATCAGAGGAAGTGGGGTCGCCAAGCTGTCTCCACATCCCGTGCCCTTGGGTCTTTCCTGCTAGGATCCACCTGGCTGAAGATGAGCTACCGGTGCACCCTAGCAGCCAGGAGCACAGGTGTTTCAAGAGATTTCCTGGAAGACTGGCCCATGTGGTGCAGACACAGCCTGCAGGAGGGAGCTTGTGTCCTGCTGCGCCAAGATGCTTGTCAGTCCTGGGTTCTATAAATACTACCTAGGCAACCCACTGGGGAGATGGGGAGCAAAGGCTCAGAGCTGCTTCCCGCGCCTCCCTTCTCTGTCCCTGTCAGGATGGAGGTGCTGTCCTCCAAGGTGGTCATGAAGAAGGGACTTGATAGAGACAGAGAGAGGTGAAAGCCGAGACACTGGCAGCCAGGAGGGTTGGGGTGGGGGTGAGGGCAAGGGCTGGCTGGGGAGTGCTCCAGAGCTGCGGCCTGTAGGCCTGGGCCAGTGCCCACAGATGTGAACAGTACAGCACATGTCAAGGTGGTAGGAGCAGTGCAGGGCAACATCTAGGGTTGGAGAAGCCATGTGGCTGGCTGGAGTCTGTGGGCTGATTGAGCTGGACACAGAGCTGATGGGCCTGGTTGGGTAGCTGCCTCTCTGCAGCCATGGTGCCTGCAGGGCACCCCCAGGTCACCACCCACTGCTGGGGCCAGATATGGAGCTGGTGTGCCAGATGGGGGGGCTGCCTCCCTGCAGCCATGGTGCCTGCAGGGCACCCCCAGGTCACCACCCACTGCTTCCACGGTGTGGGAGCATAGGGGCAGCCCCAGCAGCTCAGCCTCAGGACATGAAAGAGCATAGTTTAGGGAAGAAAGGGAGGTGTGTGGACCAGCTATGAGAGAACATTTAGAAGTAAAGATGTGTCCTTCTGGTCTGTGTCTTGGAACAGTGAAATTTGAGCTGGCACCTGGACAGCAAGCATTTTGTGGAAATACAGACTGCTTCCCCCATCAGAGGAAGCTGAAGCTGAAATGTGAGAAGTAGGTATAGGAAGACACCGGGAGCCTAGATGACGGAGGCCACGGTGGTCCCTTGATGGCTCCCATGTCCAGTTAAGGGTGCTCTGTGGCCAGCTCAGCCAGGGAGCCCAGGTCCCACTGACCCTCACGCACCCAAGGCATGGTGACCTTAAAGGACATGCGCAGTGCTGCATGTCTTCTGTGGCTTCAGTCTCGTTCCCACCGACTCTTCTCGGGAGTTGTAGAAGAGCCAAGACACCCTGCATGGGAATTACAGATCCAGAGAGCTATGGCAAGGCTGGAGAATCCTTTCCATCTCTCTCACTACCCCGCAAATCACTGAGCAGATCTGTGGGGTCTTGAGCTGGCTCAGAAACTAGAGACTATTTCTTGCCAGAGTTAGGAAGTGACATAGAAATGCAGAACAAGACCAGAGAAGAGGACAGAGGGAAATCTCCTTGTGAATCAGCCCTCCTGAGGAAACAGCACCTGGTCTTTGTTCTGGTACAGTGGACTGAGCTCTGTCCCCTGCATGCTCACAGTGTGGAGGTGCAGATGCCCCTCATCCTCCTGTGGGATTGGGGCTCAAGGAGCCTACAAGAGGTTGTTCATGCACAAGTCCGGTGCATTTAGCGGACCTCACCTACCAGTCACCACAACTCAGTGTCACAAGACTCAGCAGGGCATCTCAGTTCATCTAGGAGCAGTGACCACTGTGCTGCTGCTCAGAGGGCCAGAGAGCATCTCGCTGTGTCAGGAGGAGGAGACAAGGCTGGTATGGCCCTGTAGGGACCACTTGCTGCCGCCCCAGGACACACAGCTGCAAGACTGGCACACAGGCTGAGGAGGTGTCCTTCACTCATCCTTTGGGGTGGAGGAAGGGGTGGGGGGCACTGGGAATGGAGGAGAACATGCTCTTCATTTCCAAGTTTTCCATCTACAGAAAAGGCGAACTGAGACCATGAGGAGGACCTGGGAGTGAAGTGTGTCCTGTGTGACCTTGGAGTGGCCCCTGCTGGGGAGCTGAGACGCGTTTGCGGGTCTGTGAACCTTGGTGGTCCTCGGTGCAATGAGTGGCATGCGGTGGACATTCGTCAAACATAAACTCATCAGCTGCCACTGTCTTCCTGTCTGGCCACAGAGCTTAGCTGCTCATTAACATGGTAAAAGTGCAAGTGTAGCTTCAGGCCTGCCTCCATAGTGTATCTAGGCTTAGGACTCCGGGCATGCGCAAAGGAGATTGGAGGTTCAGTATGGACTCCAGATCCCTCCTTGGCAAAGGAAATGGGGAGGGGAGCCCACAGCTTTGACATTTGGGAAATTCTGGGACTTGTGCAAAATTCTTCTATAGAGGTACACTTCTGCCCTGTTTCTATCCATTTCCATCGCAATTAATAGTAAAATCCATCAAAGGCAAAGGCCTGTTTGCTCTTTGCCCTTGAAGATACCCAGTAGTGGGAGGAAAAACCCGACTGGGCTTATAGGGTGTAGGGAGAGGGGGCTGGGATTGGAGCAGGAGGAGTGGGGAGCAGGAAGTGGGCGGAGCCTTCAGCACCCATGATGGAGCTCCAAGGATACTCATGCTGGGTGGAAGCTTAGCCCAGCATATGACAGCGGGGCTCTGGCCAGCTGAGCCCAGGCCTTCTGGAGGGGGTAGAGGCCAGCTGGCCACAAACCCACTAACTGGCTCTCAGTGTGCACTATGCAGAGCCCTACTGATGTTCCTGATTATAACACAGTTGGGGATTGGTAATTCATAGTGAAAATACAATGACCGAACTCCCACCTTTATTTTAGTTTTTTCCAAAACCAGAGTATGGCCCAAGGCTAGAAGAGGAGACTGCTCGGAACCACGGAGCAGACAGAGCGGCACTGACATCCAGTTCTGTATATGTTTTTCTAGGTTTAGGATTATTTTTTTCTGTAATCTAGGCTGATCCAGGCTGGTGTCGCATTCATAGCAATCCTCCTGCCCCTGCTTTCAAAGTGCTGGGATTAGAGGTATGCATCATCATGCCTGGGTAAAAAAAAATTATATTTTAATTTCAATTTATTACTATTGAGTTGCAAGAAAAAGGACAACCTTGAACTATTAACACATTTTTATTTTTGAAATTTTATAGGAAAAGTTTTGTTATTTTGAGTCTAACATTCGTGGCTGAAATTTTTTCTTTCCTGAAGAAACAATTATTCTAATGCAATTTCCTGAGAAACTTGAGCCTGACACGTTTCGTAGAATAGTATGCCATGGTTCTTGTGATGCGCTGGGCACCCACTTTTCCTGAAGCCTTGGCCTTGGCTCAGCTGGAAGCCCTTCCCATCTCCACTTGAGGGCCAGGTGTGCTCTCCTCAGGGGACAGGAGAAAGAACCAGGCCATGTGTCCTGTTTGTGTTCATTGTACCAAGCACGATGCAGCCCCTCTGTAGCTATGGCTTCCATGAGAAAGCTGAGTTCAAAGAGGTCAAGAGGAGAAGGGGCAGAGGAGCAATACAGGAGCCAGAGAGGAGTGGCTGTTGGTGAGGGAAGGAGGGGCAGCCATGGGGTCCTAGGAGGAAGCAAGCAGGCACAATGCAGTCTGTCCCACTAGAGTGTGAATGGAACATTCTCCACAACTGTCATGCCATAACAAGATCAAGTTACTATAGCGTCATTTCAGTGGGAAAAGGAGGGTAGCAGGTTGGAGATGCTCAGTCTCAGAATAATGACTTTCCTGTCTAGATTTTGAAATTTGCTAAGAATTAAAACCTTGAACCATTGGGGATTTACTGAAGGCTGCATTTGCTGGAGATCCAACCCCAGGAAGTACAGTACAGGATAAATTGCTAAGAAAGTGAGTAATCACATCACTTTTTAGGAGCAGGGTTAAGCAATAAAGCTGCCAAATGGAAGTGGTGGACAAGGGGCAGGGCCCTGCTCCCATCCTCCCTTCTCTTTCACCCTCCCCTCCTGTCTTTCCTCGATGCTCACCATGTGCACAGAGTGAGAGACACGAGTGAAGACTAATAACATTCCTCCAAGGAATACCTGCAAGGAGCCCATAGGTGCAAAGAAAGGGCTTGGAGAAGGGGACTAGAAAACGATGTAAGAAGTGAACCGTTTGGGCTTCAGTGTGGCAGTGCAGCGAGGGGTGGGTTGGCAGGGAGATGCACTCTGAACTCAAGCCTCTGTGATGTGCAGAAGCAAGAGGCACAAAGGGCATTTCAGGAATCCATGGTAGGGCTGGCTTCGGGAGGGGCTGGACCCCTGGGAAGGCATTGGTTATTCGGAGACGTGATGAAGGAGACAAAAATTACAAGGCAGGGTTGAAGAGATGAGCTTGCAAATAGTGTCTGCTGTCAGACACATTGTGTGTGTTGGGTCACTGTGGCTGTAGCCATCAGCCACAACCCTTGGTCTTACGGTAGACAGTTTCCATCTCAGGCTCATCTTGTCAAGATTCCTCTATCAGGATTTCCGTCATGGTGCAGTGTTGGCATCAGCAGCACCAGTTTGATTCTTTTGCCATATATGAATGCGATGTTACACCTTTCTTTAAATTATAACATTTCATTTGGAATGAAGATGGTAATAACTCTGACTTTGACTGCAGGGGAAAAAGTTCCTTTGGCAGCGAAATAGAGTAGGAATTCACTGACGGTGTAGGTGCAGGGGTTGCAGACCTCCTTCAATCAGGTGAGGAGGAAAACAACAAGGTGAGTATATATCTGAGTAGCTGAAATGTTGCAGAATGGCCGTGCAACCAAAGGGAACCATCCCATGTCAGATCGAGGTCCAAAAATATAGTGAAGTCTTGGCAGAGGTGAAAGGTATCGGACAGAATGTTGGCCCTGCCATTCAGTGTTGGAAATTGTAATGGATGAAATGCTGCAATATGCTGTGAAATGCCAAAGGCTGACATGTAAGTAAAAGTTCTATAGGGCTATGGCATCAACAGCCCTATTAAACACATATTTATTATGATGTTTCACTAGCTGGACTGAAATCACTCGTGCGTCTGCTGCATTTAGCAGGGATTTTTCATGGTGATCACATGAATATAAGACTTACAGAAAAGAAATAGATCAAAATATTGCATAAACATTTATGCTGTTGTAGGTATGAAAACTTATTATGCTTTTAATTTAGAAATGTACCCTGGGACTCAGCCATTAGGTTCTTATTCCTGTAGCAATAAACTGAATGATGTTTGAGCAGACCTACTGTTCCTACATCCCAAACTAGTCAGAATGTGACATTCAATAACTGCTTTACCAGTTTCTAATTGATGTTGCATTTATTAGCAGAGCATGCTGACACACAAGTAAAAATTCTGCTTGACCAGCACAGGAAGTATATACACACAGGAGCAAGCAGAAATTCCAAATGAAGTTGTTGTGATTTCAAAACAGGGAAATGTATAGTGCAATTTTTGAACTTAGGAAAGTTATAACACGGGCCTTACATGTGGCAAAAAAATAAATAAATAAAACCTGTCCTGTTGATATCCACATTGCACCATGATGGAAATATTGACAGGGGAATCTTAATAAAATAAGCCTGAGTTGGAGACTTTCTACAATACGACCAAAGACTGGATGAGTTATGTTGTTGATGCAGCAACAGTGATGTTGCTTGAAACACACAACATTGATCAATGGTTGTGTTCTACTCGAACATAAGCCACACATAAATATGTTGATGTCTATTCTAAGTGCTCATCACATATTTCATATTTTATTTGATGATACCTTATTTCCCTGCTAAGTGCATGTTGTGCATCATAGTGTGAAGCCTCTAACAAGACAAGAAGAGAAGAACAGTGACAAGAGTGGCCTGCCACCTTGTCAGTGTAAAGGAAAGCTATGCCCACGTGCTATCAGTGTAAGAAAGATGTGCACATGGACCATGCAGGCGCTGCTAAAGCAAAGCTTTTTTTGTGTGTGTGTGCAGAGTTCTACTGGTATTATCATTGTAGTTCACTTAGTATTGTGCTAATATTGCCCCCTAGTTTTGCAGGCTGATCAGACCCACCATTTCTCAAACAAGTGGATGGCGAAGGCTTAAATCAGTGAGACAAACAGAATGATTTCAGGGCTGCAGGAGATTCCAACCTTCTCACAGAAATTGAAGTTTTCTTGGGTTTTAGAAAAAGGATTTCTCTGATTGCTCATATGTATTAGCTTTTCAAGAAAAAAAGAAGATACAGGAATCTGAGCAGGACTGGGAAGTCCCTTCCAGGACTTTTCCATGTCATACATTATGTTCATTTAGGAGAACTGCATGTCTCCAGAAAGGCCTTCACCAGTGAGATGCTCGCAGCCGAGCTCTTTAGTTAATTGAGGCTGGAGCCAGAGGTCCCTAGCGGTGGCTGAGACCTCTATTGGACCAGTAGCTCACATTGGTTCATTTGCTATGGCTTGGCTGCCCTGAGTCTTGGGCAAACTCATTCATAAACATAAAAAGCCAATTTATTAATATAAATCCTGCTCAGAGTTGCTTCACAGTGGAATAGGAATTTATGTCTGGTGTTATCTTTTAGGTTTTGCAAGCAAGTGCTCAGCTGATATGAAACCGTTGATGTCTTCTCTAAACGCATAATACATATTAAGAATTTTATACCTTATTTTATTGACATTGTATGTTCCTGTTAGCTACACACTGTATAATATAATAAAAACCTCCTGATAAAACAGCAAGACCACTGAGATGTCAAGTCTGTCCTTCAAAAATGCCAGGAAAGCTAAACGCACGTGCTGTCCCTGTACATGGTGTGTGTGTGTGTGTGTGTGTGTGTGTGTAGCGTACTGCTGTCATGTGGAGCACGCTGCTGTTATGTGGAGCCTGCCTTAGTGCAGTAGCTGAAGGGAAGGTTATTGGTCTTGTAGCTTGCTATTGGCATTTTCATTGCAGTTCATGTAAGAATTTATTTCTGGCGTTATTCTTTAGACTTAGTACACCAAAACACAGTTGATGTTGAAAGTTTTGATCCTTTTAAATAAACAATAAATATTAAACATGCAACACTTTATTTTTAGATTTTTTGCCTGTTAAATACTCATTATTTATTATAATAAAACTAATAACATTAAAATTAATAATTAATCAATAGAAATATTGTAAAATAGTCTAGGAGGGTTGACCAAATAGCCCAGCAGATTAAAGCACCTGCAAGCAGGAGTCGTGGTTTAATCCCTGAGCCTGCCAGCTGTTCCTGGCCCCAGGGCGGGATGAGATGGCAGTTGAGACTGGGCATGGTGGCATGCACCTGTAATCCCAGCTCTTGGGAGGCTCTAAGCAGGTGGATCACTGAGTCTGATTTAGTAGTGAGACCCTGGACACCCTGTAGGCCATTCCTTAAGATAAAAAAATAAATAGATAGATAGATAGATAGATAGATAGATAGATAGATAGATAGAGATAGATAGATAGATAGATAGATAGATAGATAGATAGATAGAAAATAGAATAGAAATGTTCTCGATGTCTGATGACAACATTAGTCTTCCTCCCCGAGGGCTATGTGTAAAGTGAATCGTAAGGATTCTAGGCAGAAGTGGAAGCAGTGGAAGAAGAAAAGAAGAGGGGGCGGGAAGAAGCAAGATGCAGCCCGACACAGAGCAGAGCGAGGAGAATGCGAGGGTGCCATGTGCAGGGAGCAAAACCGACTCCTGGATGGCCCCACAGGGACCTCCTGCGTTGGGGGCATCCATGGGGGGGGGCGTCCATCGGGAGGGGCGCTGTGTGTGCCATGCACGTCACAGTCACGCAAGTCTGGGAAGCTGCTGCCCACTCCGAGGGCTTCCTCTCCTCAAGTCCGCCCCAGCAGGGGTGCAAGTCCCGTCTGTCCCACTGGGCTCCCTCCCTCTTGCGCCCACGTCCGAGGTTTCTGGAGCTCCACCTGCTTCCTCTCTTCTCTGCTTTCCTGGAGATTCTTACACTGCCTTCCTATGAGATGGTTAGTAGTCGCTGCATCCCCAGAATAAACTTATGGAAGCCTCCTATAGCTTTACACACCGATGACCTCAAGGTGACTGAGAACGAGTAAGAAGTTGGGAGCACCTGGAAGGCTGAGGTGCTCAGAGCTGTAGCAAGCCCTTGGATTTAAGCAAGGAGTGGCTGAGGGTTCAGTTCAAAGCACAGGCCCTGAGCTCAATCCCCAAGCTGCAACAGCAGAACCCCAAATCCCAGTAAGGCTCCCTAGCAAGAAGCCTTATAGTGCAGCAAGAAGGAAAGACACCAGCGACAGAACTGCACAAATGAGTATGTAAGCACAGCTGTGACCGGCCAGACCCGAGGAAGCTCAGACTGCTAGGGGCAGGGGACAACGCCAAGGGCTGCCAGAAGAAGGGTGCCTCTCCCGGGCTGGTGCAGAAGGCCTGGGGCACGGAGGAGGCGTTTATTTCGTTGTCTAGGGCTGCTGTGCAGAATTACTGCGAGCCAAGTGGGTTAATGGCAGGCTCAGCACGCAGCATTCTCATGACGAGGTGGCCACAGACGTCCCTGCACCTCAGGCTCTGACCTTTGGGAGCTCCAGGCAGCTCTCACCACCCACTTGGGACCAAAGGGCGGGGCCTGGTGGGAAGGGGCGGCCACAGGGCATGACCTGCAAGGATCTTCTCCCTCCTGTTTCCGCCCCTAGTTTACAGTCCACCATGCCTCCAGTTGCTCTCTGCAGCGAGGTCCCTCCACCATAGCACCTGCTTCAGGGCCAGCCAGTCACGCACTGAGACATGAGTCCAGATGAACCTCTCCTTCTTTAAGTCTCGAGTGCTGGGTGTTGTGTCCTGCACGGAAAGTGACCAGCGCAGTGGTAGATGAGAAGCAAAGGCAGCCTCACCTAGCTCCTGAGGGGCTTCCTGCGGTTCCTCTACACTGTATGCAGCTCTGGGCAGGAGGGAGGATCTGTGGCTCTGGGGGGGGGGCTCTTCCTAGTCTCTGCTCTCCCCTGCCTTGGGGGTGCACCTCAGAAGCCTCTGCTGCTGCCCTCACACGGTCTTTGTTCTATGTGCATCTCTACTAGTCATTGTTGGGGCTCACTCGGATGCAGTATGACCTCGTCTGAACATTAACCATGACTACAAAGACCCTGTTTCTAAGTCAGATCCATTCTGAGGTCCAGGTGGACTTGAGTTGGGGGCCCTACGAGCCACTACACAAGTTTGTCCTGCACGAAGATCTAAGGATTGGAGCATGCAAAGAGAGGTTAGGCTAAGGGGTGTGGACAGAGGAGCTCAGAAGGAGAGAGGGAAGACTGGGATCTCGAGGCGTGTGGGTGGGCAGGCAGGTGGGGCTGGGTCTGAGGTGGGGATATGAGTGCGGGCTGTGATCCCCTCATGAGGGCTGTCACTAGCCCCAAAGTGTGAGGAGAAGGTAAAGAGGAGGTGGGCCTGGAAGGTCCCGACATCTTTCAGATAGGTCAGCTCTTCCTCTCAGATGGCTTTGTCCCACAGGCACTGGAAATTATTTACAGCCCCCCCCATTTTTTATTATGGCCGACTCAGCGTGCCCTGGGGGTAGGGCTGGCACAGCACATGGCGGTGGGGGGACCTAACCGCAGTCCCTGCAGTTGCCTAAGCTTTCCTAAGCAGATGCTTTAGAACGCTGAGCCATCTTGCCGGCCCTATTTACAGCTTTTTGGTAAATAACCACTCTGCGAGTATCGGCTGAACAGAACTCCAAGCGATGTCCCCTCTGATGCTTCTGTCCTCTTGCCTCGACACCGCCTGGGTGTGCCCACATGCAGAACTCCTCAAGAACCAGTGCACAGCATCAGGACCGGCAGTGGACTTGGCTCTCCCTCAGCATGGAGGTGCGAGGGTGTCTCAGATAGGGAGCTGAGGCACAAGTTTATTAGTGAACATGGGAAAGAAAATGAAGGAAGGCAGGAAGGGGCTGGGTTAGGAGGCACAGGGACGCTGTCCGCTGCCTCTCCCTCGGGCGCCGAGGACTGCCTTCTGGTAGAGCTGCCTCCCCATGGCCCTGCCCCCGCATCCACTGAGGACTCCTGCATGTGCAGCTGGGAGCCTGGCGGAAGCCGTGGCCCTGGAGCCTTGCTCTGTGGTGTAGGCTAACAGGAGCAGCTCCGAGGCAGGCCGAATAAGCGCCTCCCGCATGGGGGTGAGGCTGAGCCGCTGTACTGCACTTGATGTCTGCCTTTAAGCCACACAGCTGCTCAGGAATTATGGCTCATTTGTTTGTTTTAAAGATCTGTCCTTAGCATGGATTAGCTGACCCCTTACCTCCCGGGTTGCACAGCCTTGCAAGGGTCCTGCCTTTGCCTCTGAGGGTTCTTTGGTCCCCTTGGCCCACCTCCCTGGATAGGGGGCTCAGTTCCATGGGGACATGACTGGTTGCATGGGAGCGATGAAGGCCCCTGCCTTCCAGGGGCTCAGAGGGTGCAATGGAGTAACAAGCCCCAGGCTCAGAGGTTAACTATCATGGGGGTCAGAGGAGGGGCAGGGGCACTTGGGGTGCAGGTACAGGCCCATCCAAGAACAGGCCATGGCGAGGGGAGGTCAAGGCAGAGGGAACACTCAGGGGGGCTGTTTATGCTGTCAGTTGGCAAATACCTATTTGTGGCTGCTGGAGACAGAGGTGCCATGGCTGGCAGCTCCCCACCATGGAAATAACGGCAGAGCGGGAAGACACAAACTACACTGTGAGGCCAGTCCCTGACTGTGTTCATGGTGCCCTCAGCAGCATGTCAGGCACTGCCTCAAGGGCTTAGGGTGAGATAATCTTCAGCCCAATCTTGGCAGTGCTTTTGTTTATTGTACCCCCTTTGCTAATGGAAAATTGAGGTCTAGTGACAGGGTATTTCTTGAGGTTAGGTACCTGGCTTCTGAGCTCAAAGCTTGGAGTCCAACTTGAAGAGGGAACAAAGCACCCAGACCGTGACTCCTGATTTTCTACAGCTCCTGGAAACCTTGCTGCATTTGGTCTTCCTGCACATAGGTGGCCATGAAACCCCTACTACCTGCTGGGCAGTCTGGGGGCTTTGGCCCATGGCAAAGGAGAAACTGAGGCAGGTTCTGGCTGGGTGGGGGGATGTGGCTTCAGGCACTTCCTGTGCGGTTCATCACTGCTGCCCATCCCGAAAGCAGGTGGCTTGCAAATGTGGGACCAGGTGCCTACTGTATAGCTTTGCGCTGTGACCAGAAGCCAGGCCCAGGATACGACTATGGCCTCTCAGGCCTGGTACCAAGGCACACAGGCAATGGGGGGAAAATACAACTTGACGGCACAGAGCCAGAGACCAGGAGGTGCAGCGCTTCTGGCACCTGAGGCGTGATGGTGGTGGAGGAGGGTGAGTCATCTCAGTTCCACGTCACAGCAGCCTGAAAGCTCTTGAGGCAGAGGCACTGCAGTGAGCTTGGGGCTCTTTGGCTCCATTCAGCTGGCAAGTGTGAGTCAGCAGAGGGCAGCTGGGCTAGTGGTCCTGATGGCACTACCCCTGCCAGCTGTCACCACCTATGCTGGCCCATGCTAGGCACCACAGGTCGACTCTGCTGCTGGTCTTTGGCATTCAATGGCTCTGTGTGTGTTCATTTTTCTCTGAAAACCGGCCAGTCTGTCTACTCAGGATAAGAATCCCAAGCATATTAAGGGGATTTTAGGAACCCATGGCATCTTCTGGAAAGCTTGCTGGGAATGCTGAGTATGCAAACAAGGGGGCCCAGGTCCCTCTCTTCTCGGTTCTGGCTGGTTTTCAGGGTGCTTCCTCCACCTGCTGGAAAGGCAGCAGTGTTGTCTGAAGTGACCTGGCTGCACCTATGTTGGGGTGGAGAACGGGTCCTTGATAGCCAGAGAGGACACTGAAGCCAATTGCCTCAGTCAGGGGCTGCAGGGTGAGCAGAGGGACATGAAGGGGAGGGACAGACAGGGCCAGCTGCACTGCCGTCAGCCAAAGGGAAAAGTGAGTTGGGGACTCTCCCATCTCAGAGATGTCCTTAACACGTGATGTGAACAGCCGTAAACAGTTGCACACTGTTGCAGGGGAGCATCGTGGCTTAGGCAGTGATCTGCCCGGCCTCAGCCGTAATCACAGATGCCTGTGGCACTGCTGACAGTGCACTGTGGAGCTGAGAGCACGTTTTGCTTATAAACTATTCACAACATGCTTTGATCAATGAGAGAGCAGTCTAGTGGTCTCCACTCACTTTGTGGGATAATTCCAGTGGCTCATGTCATGCAGAGACTATGAAGGAATATGTCACCAAAAGGACAAAAAGAGTACTGTGGGCAGGCATGAACGGGGGCATCAGCTAGGCCTCTGATGTTGAGGTGTGTTTGCTCATTTAACACTGTTATGGTTTGTGTCTAGTTGTCTCCCCAAAACCTCATGCAGTCATGGGGCAAGGACTTCTAGAGTTTGAGATTAACTCATGATCCACTGGGATTATGTGTGCTCCAAGTATTAGACTATGGGACTGAGTACTGCTGGGGTTATGGGTGTGGCTTGAGGTAGACAGCCTGAGACAGAGAGCCTGAATGTAATATAAGAGTAATATAGAGAGCTGGGCGTGGTGGTGCACCCCTGTAATCCCAGCACTTGGGAGGCTGAGACAGGAGGATCGGTGAGAGTTCAAGACCAGCCTGGGCTACAAAAGTGAGCTCAAGGCCAGCCAGAATTGCATAGCAAGACCCTGACTCAAAAAGACAAAAAAAAAAAAAAAAAAGTGATACAGAGATAGACTTTTCTCTGTCGCTCTCTGTTGCCTCTGTCACCATTGTTGCTATTCCGCCACCATGAACTGCTGCTCTCTGTCATGTGCCAGGCTGCCTTGGAGCCAGCCAAGGCTCCAGTAACTGAAACTTCCAGTAACTGTGATCCAAGTAAGTCTTTCCTTCCTTTATTTTGTGTGTTGGGTATTTGTCCCAGCAACGAGAGAAGAGTAACTGAAACAAACACCTTTACCTTTTCACTTCCATTTCAAACCAAATGTTGTGTTTCAATCTGTGTAACATCCCAGCTTCAAGAATCCACCCATTGGGAGTCATGGTCCCTGAGGCCTTGTGTAGCCCCAGGCAGAGCCACAGGAGATATGTGGTGGCTGCTTTTCACCCTCTCTGTGTGGACTTGGGGTGCAGCTCCCCCTGCAGATGGGGCCTGGGCCTGTTGTGTGCTGGGGTCCCTGCTGCCCTGGAGCTCCCAATGTCCTGCCTGGTCCTGGATGTAGCAGTGCAGCGCTGGGCTCTGAACCTGAAGGCAGTGCCCTCCCTGCCACTCCTGCTGCCCTCTGCCCCTCCATCCTGGCTGTACTCATGGCCACTCACAGCCAGGCACAGACCATGAAGATTAAGAGTGTACATGTGGCAGATGGAGATGGAGGTGGGGACAGAGCAGCTCAGGTGGGGAACCCCAGGGCCATGATGCCGCCTGCTCACTGACCGCTAAGTGTGATCCTCAGTGTGCAGAGCCCTCAGTGCTGAGTCCATCTGGGAAGGAGCCCTGGCATAGCCACTTCCACCTGTACCTGTGGCACCTGGTGCTGCACCTGCTACACAGCAGGGGCCTAAGAGACAGCAGAGAAGATGACAGGAGGCAGAAACAGCTTAGCGCCCACTCGATCGGCTCTGTGGCAATGCTCTTCCCAGGACTGACTGTGTAATCCTCAGAATCAGCAGAAGACCGAGGTGAGAAAGGTGCCCTGTGTCACCAAGGGGGAAACCAAGTTACCTCGGAAGGGGCCCATGCAGCAGGGGAGGGCTTCCAGCCTCATTCTTAGCCTGGCTGACTGCCTCCCATCCCTTCCCATGGCTGGCCAAGACCAAGTGGCAGGGTGGGGGACCTCAGTGGCTGCTCTCAGGCCTGGCCTGGGGCCTGCTTCCTGCTGAGGCAGGTGGTCCAGGATGAGGATGAGTGCAGATGTCCTGCTGCCAGCAGCTCGCTCCCTGGCCAGCTACCCTGGCCTGGAGGGAGGGGATATGCTCCTGGGGTCAGCGCTCCTGTGGTTGCCAAGCCCGAGACCTGGGATGGGGTGGGTGACCACCTGTCATGGCTGCCACAGCCTACTCAGACCCTCACAATCATCCTGGTGTTCTGCCTGCCCCTCCTGCAGACCATGAGCCCCAGTGTCAGGGACCTTATGATGCCCCTCTTCCCAGGGGTGGTGTGAGTCCTACACATCCAGAGGAGCCCTGCCTCTCCTCAGGCTGATTCTCATCCAGGCTTGCTTTCCTGGCCCTGCTCCCTGACAGACGATTGGGTTTCTCCTCCTTCTGTGGGGCAGGAGTGATGGTGGTTTACACCTCACAGATTTCCCTGAGGGTCAGCATCATGGACACCATGGAGACATAGGTGCCACCCAGCCCAGAGACACCAGGAGTCCGTGGGAGTTGTCCCGAGTCATCAGCACACAGCTCCTTCCTTGGGCCCCTCTGAGGGCGCAGAGCAGCCTCCAGGTGACACAGTGGGGCCCTCCCCTGGGCTTCTTCTTACAGCGCAGTGGCTTTCCTGTTTGGTTGCTGTGACATTTTACAAACTTCCCTCCAGGGTTCTGGAGCTTTTACTCAGTGTGGGGTTCAGTTCTGTGGCACCCTGGTGTTGAGGACTCTGGCCTCTCTGTTCTGTGAAATCCCATGGGCATCTCAGTGCAGAGCATCCCCTGTGGGCTGCAGGACCTGTGCAGATGCACTGTAACACTAGGCTCTTCAAACCTGTGCACCTGGCCCGACTTTGTCACTTGGTGCTGTGTGCCACTGGGAAAGCCTTGGCTGCCCTCCAGGCTTTGATGGATTCCTCTGTTAGAGTGCCCCATGAACTTCAGGGCTCACCATGATTCCCAGGGGTGCTCCATGAATCCTAAGGGCTTCTCATGATTCCTAGGGGTGTCCCTTGTTCCTAGGGGTACCCCATGATTCTCATTCTTCCTTTCCCAGCCAATGCTGCCTTTCCAGAGCTCTGGAGATCAGATGGTGGTGGGGAGCATGAGATCAGTTAGCTGTAGCCAAAAGCTTCCTCTTCTCCTAGCGCGTCTCAGGCGAGACAGTCAGGGAGGAAGCTCCATGAGTCCTCAGTGGTCCAGGAGCCGGGGGCAGGGAGGGAATCCTGGCAGCTGGCTCGGGAAGTAGAGCACATCCTACACCTCAGCACCCAACCAGCTGGAGCCAGGCCCTGATTTCCGCCCACCAAAAGCAAAAGGGAGGCTGTGCATACTCCTCACCCCAAGCAGAGGAGGGGCTGGGGGCTGTTCTGGGTAACTTCAGGGACAGTGCTCTATTGCCTCTTGGAGCTCTAAAGATTGTGGAGTGTCAGGCCTGGGGATGTTTTGAAGTCTCAGGGTATAAGGCCAGGAGCTCATGAAGACCCGTGTCTGGGTCATTGCCTCCTGCAGGTGCAGGGGCAGAAAGTCAGGTGTGGGTGGTGGGTGCAGCTATGGACCATGTGACTGCTGACCTGCAGTGCCATCCTGGACTCCACAGCTGAAGCTGCACTGCTTGGAAAGCTAGCACCAGGACACACAGCAGCCATGCACATGCGACAGGGCTGGTAGCAGTAGCGGCAGGGTTTCCTGAGGATTGGAGGGTAGATCCCTGGCTGAAGATGATACCTTCATAGTACCATCGTGCAGCCTCAAGGCCATCCTGGAGGTCTTTTTCTGAGCCTGATCTTAAAGAGGAGGCGCTGATGCAGACAGCAAGCTACCCTTGTGGCCAAAGTCACACTGCCACTGCATGGCGGAGTCAGATTCTCCCTTTCTGCTCCTGTTAGAGTGGATACTGAGCAAGATGCCCAAGGGTCAGCGTGGGTCTCTAGGGAAGGGAGTGCCCACATGGACTTGGCCCTACTGCAGGAGCCAAGTGCCTGGCCAGGGGTGCACTTCTAGAAGAACTGAGGGACACAGGTGTTGCTAGGTCAGCTGCAGGTGAGGCTCTGAGGCAGGAAAGTTTCCTGAGACATAGGGCGTCCAGCTGTGTCCTCCTTGGATGGGGAAGGAGAGTGGCAGCGGTGGCCTGGGAGGCTGGTGTGGGGCCCAGAGCCCCCAGGAGGGAGTAGAGGGCTGGGAGGGAGGTCAGGGTGGCCAGCCCAGCAAGGGCAGCCTGTGGAGGACTTGACTGTGCCCCAATGGCAAGAGGAGACGGAGGCAGGGCACACTCGAGTTTCCAGGGTGAGCTCGCTCAGTGGGTGTCCTGTCTGTGCCCCAGCAGCCTTCAACTGTGTCGTGAATGGCTCAGGTGGGCTGGCCCCACGTGGCCCTGGATGTGTCCTGGCAGTGCTGCTACCCCCAACGTCCCCACCCCAAGTCAACCAAGGCAGGGTTGAGAATCACACTGCTACTTGGTACTGGATGAATAATCACACTGATGGATGTTGTGTCCTACACAGGCTCCGCGGACACGAGGGAGGAGGGCAGCCCCATGAGAGCAGAGAATCCACGATTGGCTGGAGGGAAAGGCTGGTGGGGCTCCTGGGGAGCTCCTCAGAGGGACCAGGAGCAAGACGCCCTCCAGGAGCCACCTGGGCGAGAGCAGAGGGACACCAGGCAAGGCAGGAGAGGGAAGCAGGGCACTGTTAGAGGACCTTGAGCTTCCTACATGGTGGCCCTGTGCCTGACAGAACCACCTGCAGCTGGGCTCCAAGCCAGGTAGGGCCGGGTGGTGGTACAAGTCCATGGGGCACCCCGAGCAGGGTGCTCTGAGGCTCTGAGGTGATCGATGGCTTACAGGAAAGCTCCCACCTCAGTTACCAGGCACAGGGGCTGGGCCAGAGGGAGCAGGCAAAGCAGTGGGGACATCTTAGGTCTGCAGATGATCACTCCATAGTGAGACCTCGGCCCTCCCCTGCCTCATTCTGCCTCTGGGCTGGGATGGCTGTGCTGTGGACGAGGGCACCACAGAGATGGAGAGGGGCTTGATCGTGGGGGCCTCTGTAAGCAACTGTGGTCTTGTCTGGGGACAGGGAGGGAGAAGTGTGGGTGTCCTCCGATGTCCTCATTGTCCATTCAGGGCCCCTGGCAGGGCACCCCCTCCCCAGGGAGCTGCTCATTGATTCTACCAGGGCCTTGCCCTCCATCTGTCAGTGCCCTCAGTACACACCCCAGCTCTGCTTTCTTTAGAGCTGAGCCATGGGCTAGGTGCCACTGTCACCTGTCCAGAGTGACCACTGGCTGAAGGGTCCAGGAGTTCCCAGCAGCAAGTCTGCAGGGCCGGGAGGGGCAGGAGGTGGGAAGATCTGCTTCGGTGCAAGAAGGTGCACTGTTTTAGGAGACAGGACATGAATCCTGGGCCCATTATGCCACGCCTCGTCTCTTCTCGGAAAGGTTTGTCTCAGTGTTTCCTAAGTGTCAGACAGAGAGGCTGCCTGAGGATATTAAACTCGTGTGGTGCAATCTTACAGCCATGGGCTCTTATTCATTTTGTAAGAAAAGCAAGACTTCATGGAAGAGAAGGCGTTTGAAGCGGGCCTTGAGGGAGGAGTGGGCTGAGGAGCTCCAGTATGTGGCCTGGGATCTGCTGCCTGTCACTCCTGGGCCCAGTTCCTGTCTAGATCTGTGAATTGTAGAAACCTGACTGCAGGTGTGTAAGCTGAGCAGCCCACAGCAAACACAAGCTGCACGCACAGGCAGAGCTCCACACTATGGCGTGGCGAGTCCTACAGACAACCTGGAGGTGGCACTGCAGCTGTTCTACCCTCCGGCAGGTTTGGAGTTTATTTCTCTGTCACCAGCTCCGTGGGTAAGGTGCCAATAACTGCGGCTCTTTCCGCAAGTGATGGCCATGCTGTTCGTGTCCTAGAGTGGAGTGGGGGCAAGGCCACACTCACCACCCACGGAAGAGGACGGAAGGAGTGGCAATGCTCGGGAAGAGCTGGGCGTCCATGTGGAGATGCGCTCAGCAGGCCACGGGCTGAAGGTGCGGAGCAGGGAAGCCATTTTCTGCAGGTTTCCGGCCAGTTTCCCTGGCATCAAAGAGCAGGGCCGGGCCTGGGCCCAAGGACTGAAGCAGCTTCCGAAGCCACAGGCTGAAGCCACGGCGTCCGCTGCTGATTGCAGGCTATTTGCTTTTACCTCAGTAACTTTTTCCTAACCTGGAAAGTGCTTTCCACCTGCTTCCCACCATGTGCTTCAGTGAAGACTGAGCTCTGCAGACGCCGCCTCGGCTGCCCAAGCACAGATGCCGGTCATGTGTCCCTGCCTGTCGCCACGCTGTGACTGCAGGCAGAGCTGACACGGAGGCTCAGGGCTCCAGTGTCCGGGAGCAGGGCTCTCTCTGAAGTGAGCGAGGGAGCCCCGGCAGTAGTTCTACTCATTCCTAGGGGTTGCCGCTTAGAGGTGCCCTTTAGCAATGGAGAAAGCTCTCCTTCCACAGGGCTGAAAATCACCTGCCTTGCCCTGGAGATGACTGGGTGGCCGCCCGTGCGTTGATCTCGGGAGAACGGTGCCCTTGCTGCTGCCCCACCAGGCCTGGACCTGGGTTCCCACTCTGGATTGATTTCATCCCAGGGAATCTTTAAGAAAAAAAGCATGCCATTTTGTAATAGAAACTTGTTTTCTTTTTCAAAATGAGATAATCTATTTAATCTTTTTCTCCAATAGCAATTTTTGTCTAATTTTTCTAAAAATTTTCCAGTGCAGTTGCCTACATTTCAGGTTGCTTGTAGGACAAATACTAATCTGACTAATGAGACTTGAAAACTACCTGATTACATTTTCCTGCTATTACCAGAAAATAGAAATTAAAGAGACAGGCACATGGCGCAGTGACCAAGCAGCCATGGAGGGGTCCTCTAAAGAAACCCCTGCCAAAGGCTGCAGGCTCCAGCTTGGTGGGGGCTGGGTTAACGCTTGAACTTGCCAAAGCCATGGGACTGACATCCTTGAACTTGCACAGGGAACTCGGGGGCGTGACAGAGCTGGGGACACAAGACCTTGAGCTGTATGTTGCTCCCTACAAGGCAGTGGCACGAGGGCAGTCGCTCTGGCTTCTACCACCCAGGGTTGATGCACACAGTGTCTGTGCATGAATCAGGGATAAGGTTGGGAGCACAGCATGTCCTTCAGCTACCCGGGCACTGAGGATGGTCAGTGCCAGCAGGAGTGCTCTAGGACGCTGGGGCCTGGTGTCACCATGTGTCAACATCCTTGGGACCTCTGTGTGCTGGCCTGGGTTCCCACTAGCTGCAGGTCTGCATTTTCCTTTTTTGGCAGGACCAAGGTTCAAATTTATGACCTTGTACTTGCCAGGCAGGCACTTGTGCCATGGAGCTGTCTCCCCAGCCCCTGGGTCTGCACTTCTGGTGAGCCGTTCAACAGTTAAGTGCCTAGCAAACTCACAGATCAGATCCCAACACCCCAGAGGTAACTCAGAAACTTCCTGCCACCCAGCTTCGCCCTGTTCTGGCCGCCATAGGGAGCAATCCCCAGCCTTGGGCTCTCCTTGTGCCGCCTGACCAGACCCTGCCCAGTTAGGTCCACAGCTGCGTCCCCAGATTCACTGCCCCATGCAAGGCTAACGGCCACTGTGTCTCATCATCCCTAGCTGACCCACCAGTGGCCAACAGGAAGCAGAGAGCATGCTAATGTCATGGGTGGAGGAAGTGCAGGCCCGGATGTGAAGAGCCCTCGCCTCCCACCCAAAAAGACAAAGGAAACACTGAGAAGCAGCAGTGGGTGCAGCGAAGGCAGTGCAGGTGGGAGCCGCGATCTGTGTGGCTGGGGCAGAGGGCAGTGGCGACTCCTAGCAGGGTTCGCAGAGGTCATGATGATGATGAGATGGAGTTTTGATGCAATATGCCAAGACTTAGACTTATGGAAGTATCTATGGCTTTGTTTTCTCTGGGGTTGCTTTTTTCTAAAAATTGTCATCAACATGTAATTACAGTACATGCTCTGGCTCATAAGAGAAGAGGGGGTGCATACTGCCAGGACACATGAGCACCCCTGACTGTCACCTTGCATGTCCTCTGCCTCCCTGGCAAGAGCATGCTCGGGCTCCTTCTGCTAGGAGATGCCTGCAACACAGGAGCCACTCCCACAGAGCTCAAGCCCTGTCCTCCTTCTCAAGGGCTGGCTACAGAAGGCCTCTGGCCAGTCTGCCCCTCGGGGCCTCAGGTGACCTCTACCCTATACTTGACTACTGCAGTCAATATTTTCAGAAGCTCACTGAGTGAGATCATGTGATATCTGTCATTCTGCATTGGGCTTATTTCATGTAACATAATGTTCTTCAGGCTCTTCTATGCTCTTGCAAAGAACAGAGTTTCGTCTTTCTAAGACTAATATTCCTGGAGTACACTCAAGCTGCCTCAAACGTTGGTGCGCAGTCTGCTTTGTGGACTGAAGCCTTCCACATGCTTGGGTACACACCTCTGACTGCTGGCTTGCATGCTGGACCACACATAGCTTTGTGGAAAGCGCCCTGCTCTGGTCCTCTGCAGTGGCCGTCCCACCTTGGATTCTGCCCACACACAGCAGGCCTTGCAGTGCCACGCTGTCAGTGCGTGGGGCTTTGGCCACTCTAGGCATGCAGTGGTCTCTTCATTTGTGGCTCCCTAGTTTCACGTCATGTGTGGTAGCCTTTCAGGCTCCATTTTTTGTTTCTGTGTGTCATTGTTGAGAAATCTGTCCAGGTCTTTTGATCAGTTTTAATCTACTTGTATATTTTCATTGTACAGTTTTATGAGTTTTAGGAAACATTTTAAGTTCAAGTCCTTCATCATACATACATTCTGTAGTTTCTCCCCTGCCCCATGGCTTGGCTCTGCATCTCTCTACAACATTTCTGCAAATAAAAGCTGTTAATTCTTATGAAGGGCCACTGCTCAACTTCTCCTTCACCGACCTCACTGTGGGTGACACATCCAAAAGGCTGCGGTGAGCTGAGGCCATCTAGAGTTGCTCCTTCTAGAATGCTTGTGTCTTTGCATTCTGCATTTAAGTCTTTGCTCCACTTTGCTTCATTTCTGGGGAAGGACTCGAGCGCAGGCCTACCTGTGGGCCCTTATGTGGGTGTCTGGCTTGCATGTGCATGGCCACTGCTCTACCAATTGCCTGCCCAAGTGATGCTCTTCCCTACCTTGAATTTGCTCAGCTGCCAGACTAGTTGGGTATGGGCACAGCACCTGGGCTGTCTGCCTGTCTCAGGCCAGTCACTGGTGCACCCACCCAGGTCTCACTGCCTTGGTTCCTGCAGGGTGACAGGGAGATTGGAAGTAGGGTGGTGTCAGTCCTCAGGTGTTGTTCTTGGCTTGGCAGTTTCTGCCAACTCTGGCAGAAACTTGCCATCTAGAAAGGCAGCTCTGGGAGTTCTATGGCAGCCTCTCAACTGTGAGAATGGAGGGAGACCCTGGTTTTCTACAGGAAAATTTCAAACAGTTCTATTTACTTTCACCACAGCCGAGGGGGGAAGGGGTACAGGGCTGAGCCCCGTGCCGGCTCTCATGTGTGGTGGCGCTCTTCTGCACTCTGGCCTCAGATGGGGCAAGTTTAGACATGCTTGCAATACGTGGCCAGTGGCGAGCTGAGAGGGACTGCTGGAGGTGTCCACTTGCGGATACCACAGCTCAGCTCTTCAGGCCCTATCAGCCATTCGTGCCCTCCCTCATTCATCTTCCCCCGGCCCCGCATCAGCTCACATCTGTCCCAGGCAAGCCCTGCACAGTCCTGCCAGGAGTGCCCACCAGTCCTGCTGCAGAGGCAGCAGAAGGACAGGCCTAAGAGCCAGGCTCACACCCAGTCTTGGTGGCATCCTCTTCGGAAGCTTTTCCCTTTCCCTTTGAACACCTGGGATGAGGGAGAGGGGAAAAGAAAGAAGGAAGGGGAAAAGAAGACATACATGTGTACACAGCGTAGCTTGGCTAATGCTACTGCTGAGTTCTGTGGTCTACTGAAAGGAGCAGTTGAAGCTTAATTTTTTTCTATCTTTTAAAAGATCTTATAACTTCTTTGGACCAATTTCACATGCTTGTTTCTGGTAATATGAGCAACTGATTTGAAAACCACATTATGCAATGAACAACCCTTGCTGCACCCTACTAGAGTAGCTCCTTCTCACATTTAGGGCAGCCATGAGGCAACTGTGCCATCTTGACAGTTCCTCAGAATCTTAGTCTTCCCTTGTGTGGCTGGTGTGGGGTGATGGTAGTGAGGCCTGGGCTACTAGTTGCTCTGGCAAGGTCGTTAAATGTTTGCCTCAGGTCCACTCTGGTGCCACTGCCTCTCTCTGTTATTTCTAGAGCTTCCCAAATCATGCAATTCCGTGACAGAAATTGATCCCTGTGAGAATGGCAAGGACGTGGTGGTGCCCTGCATATGGCAGCCTCTGCTGCACCTGCGCTCTGTGCTGGACCTCAGGGCTGAGTGCGGCCCGGGTGGCCCTTCCGCAAAGCCTGTGGGTCAGGGATTCCAGCAGCAGCCATGTAGGCATTCAGTCTGGGACTCGTTTTTCTTGACCATGTTTAATTTGAATTCGTTCCAGCGTTCTTTTCTTCTGCCCTCCCAGGACAGCATCCTCACTGAACAGATGTCTTTATCAGAGCAGATGTCTTTGCTAAACTTTCTGGCTGACTTGGAGTTCACTCCTGGGAGTCCGCCACTGATTTAGCCCATGACCACATGCATACAGGGTTCCATTTCCTCCCAGGCCACTCCACCAAACACTTGCCTCCATCTGATTTTATTGTCTGCTACATTGGTAATTGCCCAATTCACAAATTAAAATTCATAGGATCTTCACAAGCATCCTTTGTCCTAAATCCTTTTGCTCCAAATAGGAAATTTTCAGTTTCACCAAAGTCTGAAATTGAGGGAAACAGCTGGGTAGAACTTGTGGGTTCACTGCAGCCATAGTATGTATGAGGGGAAGGAACATCTGGTGGGGCACACTGCCTGGAGTGGGTACCCAGAACCACAGGGCATGAGCCAGAGTCAGGAATTCTTACCTGACTCTGCCAAAGCTTCTGAAAACATTGAACCCAGAGACCAACAAAGCTGCCCGTCAGAGGCAGGAGCAACATGGGGTCTCAAAACCAGGACCCAGAGGTCAAGGTGGGATTATGGGTGTTGTTGTTGATCCCAAACTAAGGAAAGACAGGCAGATCAACATTCAGGGACAGTGACTGCATGGGTAGGACTTGTGCTTTCTGCAGTCGCAGAAATGTTTGCATCTCAGTGTGAAGCTTACAAAATGCTTCCACACAAGCTCTCGCAGGTCATCAGCTCTGCAACTTAGGCTCAGCAAGTGTCAACCTTTTGCATTTTGTAGCTGAGAAAACTATGACCTCAAGAGATGGGGTGATTTGCACAGAGTTACAGAGTTAGAGACACAGAGTTACACAGTTAGAGACTGAGCCAGGGCGTGAGCAGAGCGCATCCAGCTCAGGAGTTGGCTGGCTGTGCGCTTGCTCTAGGGGCACCTGCTTGGTGCTCACCAGGTGTCTGATAGGGTTGTTGGTGCTCTGGGAACATCTGGGAGACCTGTCTTTGGGTGTCATCCAAGGGAGACACACACACCTGTAGGGGGGGTCATCACCCAGGAGTGCAGGGAGCAGGACGTCCCTGTTCACGGAGGAAGATGCCTCCCAGTCATGGCTTAGAATAGGCCAAGTAAAGGCTGATGAAAGACTCTCTGTGTACCACGCATGCTGGATGTGCCGTCCATTCATCATCAAGTTTATCTTCACCATAGTCCCCCAAGGCTGACATTAATGGCATATTTTTCTGGTAGAAACATAGGAGGTGGTGGAAGTATTTTTAACTGAGTCACACAGCTCGTTATGTCAGAGTGAGACCCTAACCTAAGAGAAGCTGACTCCAAAGCTTGTGCCCTTCACTTCGAGGCTGTAGAGACTTACTGTTAGTGGATGCAGGATGGTGTGAGGCAGAGGAGAGGGGCAGGCAGATGTGTCCAGGAGTGGGTCCTGCTGACCGGACTGTGGTTGCTGCCTCTTGCTGTCTTCTCTTTCTGAAGAGAAGACCGAGGCTCGGAGGACCTCAGGCAATGTGGGGAACAGCCTGCACCTGCTGAGGGGTGATGAGATTAGAGCTAAGAGTTCTATTAGTAACACAGTTACAAGAGCAAATTCAAATGTGCAGGTAAAGGTATTCACACAATGTAAAGAACAAAGGAAGCACTTAGTGGTGATGCCCTCTAGAACCACGTTCTAAAGTCCAGACTAGAAATTTGGTGGGGAGGCATTTAGAAGGAAGAAGTGTGTATGTGTCTTCATACAGCAGGGAGCAATCACAGTTTTATTCTTGACGTTAATATTAAGAAAAACATCTTTTGTATTTTGAATATTTTGAATATACAAGAGATTTATCACCAAGTGTGTACCCTGCTCCTCCATCATGCTTTAAAGGCTGTGTCCCATGCCTGGGGACAGAGGCAGTGTAGGACTTAGAGAAACACAGAGGAAGAACTGGCGACTGCTGGAACACGGAGGGCGATGGAGTGGAAAGAGACACGCAGTACACCTGAGATTTGAAGACTTGTCCTTGGTAGACAAGAATTGAGATAGGGAATTAAAAACTTCTGTGCAGAGAAGCTGGAGTTGAGTGCAAGAAATCAGAATAGCAATCATGATCATAGCAGTGAAAAATGTTCGCCAAGTCCTGGAAATAATAAGGCCATTTTTTTTTTGTTTTTTTTTTTTCTCCAATTCTTTTATTGTTTAAATTTAACAATGGTTATATTACATATTTTCATTATCGGATCAGTTTAGATTAATACATATAGGTATATAAGATTGATCAAATAACTAAACATTAACCTTTCTAAATCCACATTACTTTTTTTTTTTCTTTTCCCCCTTTTTTTCTTTGAAAGTTGACATATTGAATATTGTCCTCACAATCATTCTATAGAGTGCAGTGTGTGGGCATGACCCACCTCCCTATTAATGTTGCATAGAAAAAAGAAAGAAAGAAAGAAAGAAAAAACAGGAAAGAATATACTTCCCTTTGGACTAAGAGGAAGCAGATACATATACAATCAAAGGTTTTGCAATTGCAGTGTGCCACCAGTGAAGCTTGTGACG